>WNWK01010475.1:0-69984 GCA_009830355.1 Cherax destructor | reverse complement strand
CTACTTTACCTACGGAAGAAACTTGAGTTGTGATAGTCAGCCCATTACCCAATCCACCCATGAGACGCCCACTAGTGGGACAGGAAGGCCCGCCCACTCCCTAGCCCACCACTGAAGAACTTCAATGGACTAGGATGGTCGGCCCTCCCGCCCGACCATACAGATAACCTCACTGTAACTTTATTATGTGTAATTAACTCTCCTCCTCAATTATGAAGGTAATGGTGCAGTTAAGAGGTTGACAGTGTGTGGTGGATATTAACTTCTCTGAGAAGATCACTTCAAGTTGACCAGAGAGACTAGGAGGGTATGACAGGCAGGCAGTGGATACTAGGAGGAAGGGTGGCAGGGAGGGTGTGGCAGGCAGGCAGTGGATACTAGGAGGAAGGGTGGCAGGGAGGGTGTGGCGGCAGGCAGTGGATACTAGGAGAGAGGGTGGCAGGGAGGGTGTGGCAGGCAGGCAGTGGATACTATGAGGAAGGGTGGCAGAGAGGGTGTGGCAGGCAGGCAGTGGATACTAGGAGGAAGGGTGGTAGGGAGGGTGTGGCACGCAGGCAGTGGATACTAGGAGAGAGGGTGGCAGGGAGGGTGTGGCAGAGGCAGGGAACAAAAATGGGGATTGCAAGAACTAGAAGGAAGGGTGGCAGGGGGTGGGAAGGTGTTGCAGGTGTTTACTGAGTCTATGGAATAAGAAGTAATCAAGTTTGATCTTAGGGAAGAGATATTAACTTTAAATACTTGTGTGTGAACTTTGTAACAATGACTGACAATTAACTCAAGCTTTATTACGGATAATTAAGTATCTGAGAAATGTAAATTACGTTTAAGATGATGCTCTTTTGATATGAAATTTGGAATAAATAATTCTTATATAATTAAATTGTTTATAGTTAAAACTTTATAATACTATTAATTAAGATTTAGTGAAATTTAATGAAATTTTATATAATAAACATTGAGGAACAAAAAAATATATATGTATTCGTTTTCTACTAAACAGCACCAGTGATCAGTGGTTCTTGAAACTGCGTAACTACTACTAAACAGACCAGTGATCAGTGGTTCTTGAAAGCTCGTAACTACTACTAAACAGACCAGTGATCAGTGGTTCTTGAAACTGCGTAACTACTACTAAACAGTACCAGTGATCAGGGTTCTTGAAACTGCGTAACTACTAAACAGTACCAGTGATCAGTGGTTCTTGAAGCTGGTTACTCAAAAAAATTTACACTAGCAAGTATCAGGTAACTCAGAAATTATCATGCATCATAAAAAAATATAAACATTAACTATCAAAACAATTTAAGAATAGATTGTCATGAGAATAATGTTAATAACAATAATTACAAATTATTATTATTATTATTATTATTTTTATTATTTTTATTATTATTATTATTATTATTATTATTATTATTATTATTATTATTATTATTATTATATTATTATTATTATTATTGTTAAATATTATCGGACAAAGCCTTGGGAAGGAAGTTACTTATTAGTGGATTCATTAGACTGCGTGAATATCTTAGAGGGTCGTACTTCACCTGGGAAAATAATGAAGTTTGATCGAAGGAAGATGAGGGAAGACCCAGTTCCTGGGATCAAGAGACTTTCTCCAGCATGAAGGCACTCCCTGGAATGGACAATATCTCTAAAAGAAAGAGAGAACAAAGGAGAGGAGCCACCAAGATCAGGTCATCCATCCGACTCTTCTCTCTCCCAAACCAGCAAGAGATTTAATCAAATTTTCTCCGTATCTAATTTCGTGTAAGTGCATATTTACCTCGGTTTATTATTTTTTTAGGCCTTTGAATTACTTAGAGATGATAAGGAAATACATTTTGGAGGAGGGGAAGTTGTTATTGGAGAATATTCGTTGGTCAGGGAATGTGAAGAAAAAAATTGGGAATCCAGGAAAAAAAATAGCGTAAAATTTGTGGAATCCGCGACCACTAAGAGAGATGCTATTTTGTTGGAGCTAATTGGTGGAGCGTCGAGACCTCACACACACACACACACGCATACACACACACACACACACACACACACACACACACACCACACACACACACACAAAAAGAGAGAGAAGGGTGGGTTGACTGCATTTTCCTGGACTGCAGGAAGGCCTTTGACACAGTTCCTCATATGAGATTAGTAAAAGTTGGAAGACCAAGCGTGTATAACAGGAAGGGCACTGGAATGGATCAGGGAATACCTCACAGGAGGCAACAACGGGTCATGGTGCGTGATGAGGTATCACAGTGGGCGCCTGTGACGAGCGGTGTACCGCAGGGGTCAGTCCTAGGACCAGTGTTATTCTTGGTATATGTAAATGACATGACGGACGGGATAGACTCAGAAGTGTCTCTGTTCGCAGATGATGTGAAATTAATGAGGAGAATCACATCGGAAGAGGGCCAAGCAGGACTTCAAACAGACCTGGACAAGCTTGACATCTGGTCTAGCAATTGGCTTCTCGAGTTCAATCCCACCAAATGCAAAGTCATGAAGATCGAAGAAGGGCAAAAAAGACCGCTGACAGAGTACAGGCTAGGCGGACAAAGGCTACAAACCTCGGCAAAGGAGAAAGACCTTGGGGTGAGTATAACGCCAAGCACGTCTCCGGAGGCACACATCAACCAGATAACTGCGGCAGCATATGGGGGCTGGCAAACCTAAGATTAGCGTTCCGTTACCTTAACAAGGAATCGTTCAAGACACTACACCGTGTACGTCAGGCCCATACTAGAATATGCAGCACCAGTCTGGAACCCACACCTGGTCAAGCACGTAAAGAAACTAGAGAAAGTGCAAAGGTTTGCGACAAGGTTAGTGCCACAACTCAGGGGTCTGTCCTATGAAGAAAGGTTGAGGGAAATAGGACTAACAACACTGGAGGAAAGAAGGGTCAGAGGAGACATGATAACGACATACAAAATACTGCGGGGAATCGACAAGGTAGACAGTGACAGGATGTTTCAGAGAGGGAACACAGAAACAAGGGGACACAACTGGAAGCTGAAGACTCAGATGAGTCAAAGGGATGTTAGGAAGCATTTCTTCAGCCACAGAGTAGTCAGGAAGTGGAATAGTCTAGAGAAAGATATAGTGGAGGCAGGAACCATACATAGTTTTAATACGAGGTATGATAAAGCTCATGGAGCAGGGAGAGCAGAGACCCAGTAGCGGACAGCGAAGAGGCGGGGCCAGGAGCTGAGTCTCGACCCCTGCAACCACAATTAGGTGAGTACAATTAGGTGAGTACACACACACACTCACACACACACACACTCACACACACACACACTCACACACACAGACGTCAAGAAATTAGAGAAAGTGCAAAGGTTTGCAACAAGACTAGTCCCAGAGCTAAGGGATTGTCCTACGAAGAAAGGTTAAGGGAAATCGGCCTGACGACACTAGAGGACAGGAGGGTTAGGGGAGACATGATAACGACATATAAAATACTGCGAGGAATAGATAAGGTGGACAGACAAGATGTTCCAGAGAGGGGACACAGAAACAAGGGGTCACAATTGGAAGTTGAAGACTCCTATGAGTCAAAGGGATGTTAGGAAGTATTTCTTCAGTCATAGAGTTGTCAGGAAGTGGAATAGCTTGGAAAGCGACATAGTGGAGGCAGGAACCATACATAGTTTTAAGACTAGGTTTGATAAAGCTCATGGAGCAGGGAGAGAGAGGACCTAGTAGCAATCAGTGAAGAGGCGGGGCCAGGAGCTATGACTCGACCCCTGCAACCACAAATAGGTGAGTACAAATAGGTGAGTACACTCACACACACACACTTACAGCCCCGTTGGCCTAGTGGTAAAGCTCTCGCTTCACGCACAGAGGGCCCGGGTTCTATTCCCGGCGGGGCGGAAACATTTCGAAGTGTTTCCTTACACACACACACACACACACACACATACATACAACAGGCCTAGTGTCTAATCGACATGTGCCTAGGACAAAATGGTAACTAACTAACACACACACTCACACACACACACGCATACACACACACACACACACACACACACAGGAACCATACATAGTTTTAAGAAAAGGTATGATAAAGCTCATGGAGCAGGGAGAGCAGAGACCCAGTAGCAGACAGCGAAGAGGAGGGGCCAGGAGCTGAGTCTCGACCCCTGCAACCACAATTAGGTGAGTACAATTAGGTGAGTACACACACACACTCATAAAACACACACTCACACACACACACACACACACACACACACGTAAAGAAACTAGAGAAAGTGCAAAGGTTTGCAACAAGACTAGTCCCGGAGCTAAGGGGTATGTCCTACGAGGAGAGGTTAAGGGAAATCGACCTGACGACACTGGAGGACAGGAGATAACATATAAGATACTGAGAGGAATTGACAAGGTTGATAGAGACAGAATGTTCCAAAGATGGGACACAGCAACAAGGGGACACAGTTGGAAGTTGAAGACTCAGATGAATCACAGGGATGTTAGGAAGTATTTCTTCAGTCACAGAGTGGTCGGGAAGTGGAATAGCTTGGGAAGCGATGTAGTGGAGGCAGGTTCCATACACAGCTTTAAGAAGAGGTATGATAAAGCTCATGGCGCAGGGAGAGTGACCCAGTAGCGGTCAGTGAAGAGGCGGGGCCAGGAGCTATGTCTCGACCCCTGCAACCACAACTAGGTGAGCAACTAGGTGAGTACACACACACACACACACACACACACACACACACACTTCCTCGCCTTTGTTACTTCTTTTATATACACAATCTGATAAGATTTTTCTGATACACTAATTGGTGCAGAGAGACAGATATTGCATTCCCACAAACCCGCGCGTACACACACACACACACACACACACACTCAGGCGCACATCAACCAAATAACTGCTGCAGCATATGGGCGCCTAGCAAACCTAAGAACAGCATTCCGACATCTTAATAAAGAATCGTTCAGGACCCTGTTCACTGTGTACGTTAGGCCCATACTGGAGTATGCAGCACCAGTTTGGAACCCACACCTAGCCAAGCACGTGAAGAAGCTCGAGAAAGTGCAAAGGTTTGCAACAAGACTAGTCCCGGAGCTAAAGGGTATGTCCTACGAGGAGAGGTTAAGGGAATTCGACCTGACGACACTGGAGGACAGGAGAGATAGGGAAGACATGATAATGACATATAAGATACTGAGAGGAATAGACAAGGTGGACAGAGACAGAATGTTCCAGAGATGGGACACAGCAACAAGGGAACACAGTTGGATGTTGAAGACTCAGATGAACCACAGGGATGTTAGGAAGTATTTTTTCAGTCACAGAGTGGTCAGGAAGTGGAATAGTTT
This sequence comes from Cherax destructor, assembly GCA_009830355.1. Lineage (NCBI taxonomy): Eukaryota > Metazoa > Arthropoda > Malacostraca > Decapoda > Parastacidae > Cherax > Cherax destructor. The sequence continues at coordinate 64,638 of WNWK01010475.1, read as the reverse complement.
GGGAAGCGATGAAGTGGAGGCAGGTTCCATACATAGCTCTAAGGAGAGGTATGATAAAGCTCATGGAGCAAGAAGCGTGACCCAGTAGCGGCCAGTGAAGAGGCGGGGCCAGGAGCTATGACTCGACCCCTGCAACCACAACTAGGTGAGTACAACTAGGTGAGTACAGGTGAGTACACATACATATTTAAATAAAACTTCAATATTCATTACTCGTGAAAATTTTAATCACACGATTATAAACAACTCGGTCAGGGCTCGAACTCACGACCAGTCTGTACTTTTCCCACTTGTGACACAGACATAATATTCATCTAACATGGTTTATTTCTGTACACTAGTGAGGTCACCACGATGACAAATGGACGATATTATGTACAGATTTCAAACTCACGAGCCCTTTCAAATTTTTATCTCATTGCTGCTGTGCTAGTGTGTTAAAGATTCTTTCATAAAACTTGCTTATATAGACACAGTGAAACACATGAGGGCGCTGGTCTGCTAGTTTTACAAATGGTTTTCGAATCCTGCCCGTGCATTTAACACACCGAGGTAGGGTGACCCCAAAGATTAAGAAATACTTTCACCATTACTTGCTCCACCACTGTCTTGGCAGAGGCGGGCTGATACTGCAGCTCACATGCCCCTCCAAACTGCAAATATCTCCACCCTTCCTTCAGAGTGCAGGCTCTGTACTTCTCACTTCCAGGACTCAAGTCCGGCTAATTGGTTTCACTGAATCCCTTTATGTTACCTTGCACACACTCCAACAGCACTTTTTTTTTTTTTTTTTTTTTTTTATTAACACATCGGCCGATTCCCACCAAGGCAGGGTGGCCCGAAAAAGAAAAACTTTCATCATCATTCACTCCATCACTGTCTTGCCAGAGGGGTGCTTTACACTACAGTTATAAAACTGCAACATTAACACCCCTCCTTCAGAGTGCAGACACTGTACTTCCCATCTCCAGGACTCAAGTCCGGCCTGCCGGTTTCCCTGAATCCCTTCATAAATGTTACTTTGCTCACACTCCAACAGCACGTCAAGTATTAAAACCATATGCCTCCATTCACTCCTATCAAATACGCTCACACATGCTTGCTGGAAGTCCAAGCCCCTCACACACAAAACTTCCTTTACCCTCCCTCCAACCTTTCCTAGGCCGACCCCTACCCCGCCTTCCCTCCACTACAGATTTATACACTCTCGAAGTCACTCTGTCTCGTTCCATTCTCTCTACATGTCCAAACCACCTCAACAACCCCTCCTCCGCTCTCTGGACAATCGTTTTGGTAATCCCGCACCTCCTCCTAATTTCCAAACTCCGAATTCTCTGCATTATATTCACACCACACATTGACCTCAGACATGACATCTCCACTGCCTCCAGCCTTCTCCTCGTTGCAACATTCATCACCCATGCTTCACACCCATATAAGAGCGTTGGTATAACTATACTCTCATACATTCCCTTCTTTACTTCCATGGATAAAGTTCTTTGTTTCCACAGACTCCTCAGTGCTCCACTCACCCTTTTTCCCTCATCAATTCTATGATTCACCTCATCCTTCATAGACCCATCCGCCGACATGTCCACTCCCAAATATCTGAATACATTCACCTCCTCCATACTCTCTCCCTCCAATCTGATATCCAATCTTTCGTCACCTATTCTTTTTGTTATCCTCATCACCTTACTCTTTCCTATATTCACTTTCAATTTTCTTCTTTTACACACCCAACCAAATTCATCCACCAACCTCTGCAACTTCTCTTCAGAATCTCCCAAAAGCACAGTGTCATCAGCAAAAAGCAACTGTGACAACTCCCACTTTGTATTTGCTTCTTTATCTTTTAGCCCAACACCTCTTGCCAAGACCCTCGCATTCACTTCTCTTACAACCCCATCTATAAATATATTGAACAACCACGGTGACATCACACATCCTTGTCTAAGGCCCACTTTTACTGGGAAATAGTCCCCTCCCTCCTACACACTCTAACCTGAGCCTCACTATCCTCATAAAAACTCTTCACTGCTTTCAGTAACCTTCCTCCTATTCCATACACCTGCAACATCTGCAACATTGCCCCCCTATCTACCCTATCATACGCCTTTTCCAAATCCATAAATGCCACAAAAACATCTTTACCCTTATCCAAATACTGTTCACCTATATGTTTCACTGTAAACACTTGGTCTACACACCCCTACCTTTCCTAAAGCCCCCTTGTTCATCTGCTATCCTGCTTTCTGTCTTACTCTTGATTCTTTCAATAATAACTCTACCATACACTTTACCAGGTACACTCAACAGACTTATTCCCCTATAATTTTTGCACTCTCTTTTGTCCCCTTTGCCTTTATACAAAGGAACAATACACGCTCTCTGCCAATCCCTAGGTACCTTACCCTCTTCCATACATTTATTAAATAATAGCACCAACCACTCCAAAACTATATCCCCACCTGCTTTTAACATTTCTATCTTTATCCCATCAATCCCAGCTGCCTTACCCCTTTCATTCTACCCACTGCCTCACGAACTTCCCCACACCCACAACTGGCTCTTCCACACTCCTACAAGATGTTATTCCTCCTTGCCCTACACACGAAATCACAGCTTCCCTGTCTTCATCAACATTTAACAACTCCTCAAAATATTCTCTCCATCTTCCCGATACCTCTAACTCTCCATTTAATAACTCTCCTCTCCTATTTTTAACTGTCAAATCCATTTGTTCTCTAGGCTTCCTCAACTTATTAATCTCATTCCAAAACTTTTTCTTATTTTCAACAAAATTTGCTGATAACATCTCACCCACTCTCTCATCTGCTCTCTTTTTACATTGCTTCACCACTCTTTAACCTCTCTTTTTCTCTCCATATACTCTTCCCTCCTTGCATCACTTCTACTTTGTAAAAACCTCTCATATGCTAACTTTTTCTCCCTTACTACTCTCTTTACATCATCATTCCACCAATCGCTCCTCTTCCCTCCGCACCCACTCGCCTGTAACCACAAACTTCTGCTGAACACTCTAACACTACATTTTTAAATCTACCCCATACATTTTCGACCCCATTGCCTACACTCTCACTAGCCCATCTATCCTCCAATAGTTGTTTATATCTTACCCTAACTGCCTCCTCTTTTAGTTTATAAACCTTCACCTCTCTCTTACTTACTGATTCTATTTTCCTTGTATCCCATCTACCTTTTACTCCCACTGTAGCTATAACTAAAAAGTGATCTGATATATCTGTGGCCCCTCTATAAACATGTACATCCTGAAGTCTACTCAACAGTCTTTTATCTACCAATACATAGTCCAACAAACTACTGTCATTACGCCCTACATCATATCTTGTATACTTATTTATCCTCTTTTTCTTAAAATATGTATTACCTATAACTAAACCCCTTTCTATACAAAGTTCAATCAAAGGGCTCCCATTATCATTTACACCTGGCACCCCAAACTTACCTACTACACCCTCTCTGCATGTTTCTCCCACTTTAGCATTTAGGTCCCCTACCACAATTACTCTCTCATTTGGTTCAAAAGTTCCTATACATTCGCTTAACATCTCCCAAAATCTCTCTCTCCCTCTACACTCCTCTCTTCTCCAGGTGCATACACGCTTATTATGACCCACTTTTCGCATCCGACCCTTATTTTAATCCACATAATCCTTGAATTTACACATTCATATTCCCTCTTTCCTTCCATAACTGATCCTTCAACATTATTGCTACCCCTTCCTTAGCTCTAACTCTTTCAGATACTCCTGACTTAATCCCATTTATTTCTCCCCACTGAAACTCGCCTACCCCCTTCAGCTTTGTTTCGCTTAGGGCCAGGACATCCAACTTCTTTTCATTCATAACATCGGCAATCATCTCTTTCTTATCATCCGCACTACATCCACGCACATTCAGACAACCCAGTTTTATAAAGTTTTTCTTCTTCTCGTTTTTAGTAGATTTGTACAGCACATCAAGTCATAAAAACCACTTGCCTCCACTACTGTCTAACATGTTCACACACGCCTATTTTAAGTGCAAGCCCTACGCGTGCAAAACCTATTTTACCCCTCCCTCTAACATTTCTCAGAGGACTTCTACTCCGTCTTCCCTCCACTACAAATTTATACACCCTCCAAGTCATCTGATTTTGATTCATCATCTCTAAAATATCCAAACCACCTTAACAACCCTCTTCAACCCTCAGGATAATACTTTTAGTAACCCCTGCACCTCCTCATAATCTCCAAAACTATGAATTCTCTGATTAATATTCACATCGCACATTGCCCTTAGACATGACATCTCCACTGTCTCCAGCCTCCTCCTCACTGCAACATTCATCACCCATGCTTCACACCCATATAAGAATGTTGGTATAACTATACTATCATACATTTCCTTCTTTGTTTCCATGGATAAAGTTCTTTGTCTCCACAGACTCCTCAGTGCACCACTCACCTTTTTTGCCTCATCAATTCTATGATTCACCTCGTCTTTCATAGACCCATCTACTGACAAGTCCACTCCCAAATATTTTAATTCATTCCCTTCATCCATACTCTCTCCCTCCAATCTGATCTCCAATATTTCATTACCTAAATTTTTTGTTATCCTTATCACTTTACTCTTTCCTATGTTCACTTTTAATTTCCTTCTTTTACATACCCTACCAAACTCGTCCACCAACCTCTGCAACTTCTCTTCAGAATCTCACAAAAGCAGTGTCTATAGCAAGAAGCATCTGTGACAACTCCCACTTTTTTAGATTCTTTATGTTTAAATCCACACCTCTTGCCAACACACAAGCATTCACTTCTGTTACAATCCCATCTACAAATATATTGAACAACCACGGTGAGATCACACATCCTTGTCTAAGGCCTACTCTTATTGGAAAATAATCTCCCTCTCTCCTACATACTCTAACCTGAGTCTCACTGTCTCCTATCAATTCCTTTTCTAAATCCATAAATGCAACAAAAACTTCCTTTCCCTTATCTAAATACTGTTCACTTAAATTCTTCGATGTAAACATTTGGTCTACATATCGTATCCATAATGATTAAAAAAAAGCAAAATCAATTACCAACATCAATTAGCGTATGTTAGAAAAGAGAATATAGAATCAGCAAACTCATTACTACACGTCGTAATTATTCAACCATGACCAAAGCATAATAATGCCTATTAGTGAGGCAAGTGATGCGTCAGAGCTTATTACTGGACTCACTCAACAGAATCACAAGCAGATCCATTATCCATTATCCATTATCCATTATCCACTGAGCAAACTGTCTCCATCTCACCAGCTTCCAGGTCTTGTGGCAGGGATTATCATCATGGGCAAGTGTTAAATTCCTATGAACCCTGCAGAGCCTGGGAGAAATAGAGGTCCTTATTATTTTTATTTTCATGGGAAAACGCTAAACCCACTGGGATTATACAGCACCTGCTGAATGAAAGGTAAATATTATATATGTCCCGCAAGGCGATGCCTATGCTGATTTTTTTAATTTTCATATCTCTCTCTGTTCCCATCTTTTTTTCATTTAAGGTTTTCGTGTCGTAAGTTGAGAATTCCTTTTCAGATCGGTTTCAAACCTTCATCACTGAGTACTTAACTGAGACAAAGATTTTGGGTCGTGCATGCACCATTTTTTCATTTATGGACCAAAATGTGATGTTAATAACAATAACTTGACAGTGCCTCTTGTGATCGCCTTCAAGTTCTCAAGTTCGCAGTATCCAATATGGACAAAGGATTGAATTATTAATGGAATGTGTGGGTTCTACTCTGTTAACTTTATATATAATTTGTGTGATATTTTTTTCCAGGCTTTTAATTTGAGAAATTCTCCACTGAACGGTTTTAAATATTAAACAATAATGTATTTAATCCAGAGAAAGATTTACTATGGTTTTAATTTGTGCAAGTTTGTCAGTTTCAAAGCATAATTAAAACCGATGGAATTATTGGTTTTCCATGATAACCAGAGAGTTTTTCTTTTCAATAACACTGTACTCTTTTCTTGGGAAAAATACACCAGCACTGAAAGTTTAAAGTCAATCGAAAAGACATTTTATCTGTCATATCAGAGAAACCAATAATTTTCTATTTTTTTAATGTTAAACAAGCTCAAACTTCTCACTGGCTAGTTGCATTACCATTAGAAGTTTGATATCGTTCCAAAGAGGCATTTTCCAGCTACTGCATAGGAAAGAAACTGAAATTTTAAATTAAAATTAACAAATCGTCACCAACACAGCCCAGTGACTTACCTGTGATTTACTTTTAATAATATTGGTAGAATTACCGACAATATGTTAAGTAAAAGGACACAATTGCAACTAATGTGACATTTTATTGTGGCAACGTTTCGCTCTCCAGGAGCTTTGTCAAGCCGTTACAAGCGATATATGGACACAGTTGGTATATATATACTGTCAAGGTGAGGTGAAAAAACTAGTGGTGTTAGAAGTAGTAGTGATATAAGTAGTATTAGTAGTAGTAGTAGTAGTAGAAGTAATACAATAAGGTAGAACAATCAATATGCACATGAGTAAAAGGTGATAAAACAAATACTTGGGTAGTATAACAATAGGTTAGACAAATATTTCTGCTGGAGGTTGAAATATAGAAGGCCAGTAGGAGTGTTCCACATCTACGATGTGCTAAATTAGCAGGAGAGACTATGTGTTTACTGTTTTCAGGAGGATTCTTGCTAAGACTTCAGAGATGGTGAAGCTGCCTTTGTTTTGTTTAATTGTGTTAGAAACAGAGATAAGTGCTGATTCAAGGCATTTTCGTCTACGGAAATTAGTTTCTTTGATTACTAGTCGGGCGTCTTTGAATTTCATGAGATGATTGTTGGAATTTCGGTGTTGTACGCAGGCGTTGTTCAGGTTATCGTTTCTGCATGCATTCATGTGTTCATTGATGCGTGTCTCGAGGTTTCTTGCTGTTTCTCCTACATAAATTCTGTCGCAGCCTCCACAGGGTATAGTGTAGACCCCTGCGTTGACTGGTTCATGGTGCTTGGATTTAGTCCTGGTTAGATCCTTAATAGAAGTACTGGAAGCGATGCGACTCTAGTGTTAGCTTGTGCAAATACTTTAGAAATGTTGGATGCAACCTTGCTGTTGGGAAGAATTATAACTTTGTTTGGAGTGGAGTTGACGCGTGGAGAATTAATGATCTGAAGAGCTCTTTTCTTGCAATCTTTGATGAAAAAGGAAGGAAAATGTAAATCAGTGAAGGTTTGGTGAATGTATGTACATTCCTCGTCAAGAAACTCAGGACTACAAATTCGGTAAGCTCTTAGGAAGAATCCGATGATGATACCTCTTTTGGTCTTAGTATCTTGACTGGAATAGAATGTGTGAGGTCATTTTTATTTGTAGGTTTCCGGTAAACTTGAAATCTTAGGTTGTTATCTATTTTGTGGATGAGGACGTCTAGAAAGGGTAGCTTGTCATTGGACTCTTCTTCTAGTGTAAACTGGATCGCCGGTTCAACTGCGTTGAGCCTTGCCTGAAGATTCCGTACATCGAAACGTTTGGGAGTTATTACGAGGACGTCGTCTACGTAACGTAACCAAGTGACGCTTGAGGGGACGATGTTGGCGAAGTGTTCAGCCTCTAGGTGTTCCATGTATAAGTTAGCTAAGACGGCACTGATGGGGGACCCCATTCCCATGCCGTATGTTTGTTTGTAGAGCCTGTTACAGAAAGAAAAACAGTTGAAATTAACACAGAGTTCAATAAGGTCAACAAAATACTACCCAAGTCAACAAATACTACCCAAGTATTTGTTTTATCACCTTTTACTCATGTGCATATTGATTGTTCTACCTTATTGTATTACTTCTACTACTACTACTACTACTAATACTACTTATATCACTACTACTTCTAACACCACTAGTTTTTTCACCTCACCTTGACAGTATATATATACCAACTGTGTCCATATATCGCTTGTAACGGCTTGAGAAAGCTCCTGGAGAGCGAAACGTTGCCACAATAAAATGTCACATTAGTTGCAATTGTGTCCTTTTACTTAACATTTACTTTTAACATATGTCGAGAGTTTCGAGCTCTCGCTGCCTAGCCTGGGACCAGGCTTCCCTGTTGATTGCCAGGTCAACCAGGCTGTTGCTATTGGCGGCCCACCAACCAATATATTTATTACAGCCTGGTTCATCTGGCACACTTCAGAGGTAGCATTCCCGTTTTATCATGAATACTTCAGTACTTATTCCAGGATTATTTCTGATATCAGCTGAGAGAAGGTTGGAGAGACGAGGTCCATGGATGTTGACACAGCCTTCTCTTATTGAGACCGTTGCTACCCATTGTTATTAAATGAGTTTTTTTTACAATTTATTTCATATCTCTCTATGTTATGCTTGTTTCCAGTTTTAGAACTAGGCCCTCCAGTATCTTCTATGTATATATTATCACGTATCTCTTCTGCCACTTTTTTAGGCATCCACATTAGTTTAATTGCTTTTTTGCCTCGATTAGGGCATCAAATGCTATCTGTATTTTTCCTGTCTTGAATGGGACGAAGCAGGGAATCAGGAAGACGGAAGGAGCGGCAGAAACAACGAAGAACCGGAAGAATACTGTGGAAACTTCGAATCCATTTTCTGTGCAACCTGATGAATGGGGTTGTCTACTGGGAACATCACAATGAGCAGACGAGGTTGAGTTGACATCCTTAAAACCCCAGTGAAGATCATTCCAGTGAAGGCCATCCCAACGAAGACCATCGAGAACATCACAACAAACTCTGCCAGTGAAGGTAAGAACATTGTTTTAGTTGGGAACAGTCAGGATAAGTTTATGGATAGGGCTTTTTTGTCTTAGGGATACGAAGTGGAGGCAGAGGTTATGTTTTTCTGGGGCCGGGATGGAGGATATTGTTAGCCATCTAGACGACATCATGAAAGGTAATGGGAGCAATCCTATTATCTGTCTCAGTGTGGGAGGCAACGATGTTGGCAGACATAGGAGTGAGGACCTGATTAGCAGATATAGGACAGCCATAGAGATAATTAGGAAGAAGGGGGGAACCCTGTGATATGTGGCATCTTGCCCAGGAGAGGAGTTGGAAATAAATGGTTGTCCAGGGCAATTGATGTTAATTGCTGGCTGGACAAACACTATAAGGAAAATGCAGAAACATTCATTGACAATTGGGACCTTTTCTATGGCAGAAATGACATGTATGCCAGGGATGGGGTTCACTTATCTAGGTATGGGGTGGGGGCACTGGCCAAGGCAGTGTAGGAAGCTGTTAGGTCTATAAACTAGAAATAATTAGTGGTATGGGTTTTTATATGAAAGCAATGAATTCTCAGTGTAGTGATAGTGTAAGTTTTAGTGAAACCAATTATAGGCAGAATGAGATAGAGTTATTGGTGAATATTGGAAAGTCAGTAACACTAGGTGATAACATGAGTAACAGGTATAGTGGAGGAAAAGAAATGAGAAGGAAGAGAAAAGAGAAGGGAGGGTTTCTAAATTTATTTTATACTAATAGTCGTAGTGCTAGGAAAATGATTGACGAATTGAGATTAGTTGCAAGTGCGGGTAACATTGATGTATTTGCAATAACTGAGACGTGGTTTAATATGAAAAATAGGGACATACCTGCTGAATGTCACATTCAGGGTTTTAAAATTGTTCCAAGTAGACAGAAGTATCGGTAAGGGGGGTGGGGTGGCACTGTATGTCCGAAATCGTTTAAATTGTTGCATAAAAATGGGTAAAAAGTCTGAAATAACACATACTGAGACTGTCTGGGCAGAATTTTCAGACAGGTACGAAAAAATTATTTTAGGCATGATATACCATCCCCCAAACTTGGATAGGGACCAAGGAAGACTACTGTGGAAGGAAATTGTTAGGTCCACAAGGCATGATAACATAGTAATTCTAGGGGACTCTAATGTTAGTCATATTGATTGGGATTCCTTGACTGAGAATTTAATCTAACGACTTCTTAGAGGTAGTTCAAGATTGTTTTTTGAAGCAGTTTGTAACAGAGCCTACAAGGAGAAATAACCTGCTTGATATAGTTCTGGCAAATAAAGTGACCCTTGTTCATAATTTAGAAATTACATAAGAATGGAGGAACACTGCAGAAGGCCTACTGGCCCATACAAGGCAGGTCCATATCAAAACCACCACTACCTAAGAATTTATTCCCGTACTCACGACACCAATCAAACCCAGCCCCTCCCACTCATATATTTGTCCAATCTCTTTTTAAAGCCACCCAAGGTCCTAGCCTCTATCACAGTACTCGGAAGATTGTTCCACGCATCTACAACTCTGTTCGAAAACCAGTACTTGCCTATGTCCTTTCTAAATCTAAATTTATCCAATTTAAATCCGTTATTTCTGGTTCTTACTTGGTTCGATATCCTCAGTATTTTATTAATATCTCCTTTGTTTATGCCCATCATCCACTTGTACACCTCGATGATATCTCCCCTCATTCTACGTCTCTCCAGAGAGTGGAGATTCAACGCTCTAAGTCTATCTTCATACTATATCCTTTCTAAATCTAAACTTATCTAATTTGAATCCATTATTGCAGGTTCTCGCTTGGAGGGATATCCTCAAAACCTTATTTATATCTCCTTTGTTAATACCCATTTTCCACTTATACACTTCGATCATGTCTTCCCTCATTCTTCGTCTTACAAGTGAATGTAGTTCAAGGGTCTCTAATCTTTCTTCATATGGAAGATTTCTAATGTTATGTATTAATTTAGTCATTCTATGCTGAATGTTTTCTAACGAATTAATATCCATTCTGTAATATGGAGACCAGAACTGAGCTGCGTAATCTAGGTGAGGCCTTACTAATGATATATAAAGCTGTAATATAACCGCTGGACTTCTGTTGCTTACACTTCTTGATATAAATCCCAGTAATCTGTTTGCCTTATTACGTACGCTTAGACATTGCTGTCGTGGTTTAAGATTGCTGCTTACCATAACCCCCAAGTCCTTTACGCAATCTGCATTTATCTACATTGAACTGCATCTGCCACTTTTCTGACCACGAATTGAGTTTGTCTAAATCCTCCTGAAGTTCCCTGATATCTACGTTTGAATCTTCGTGTCATCGGCGAATTTGCTCATATCACTAGTAATTCCCTCGTCAAGGTCATTGATATATATTATAAACAACAACGGTCCTTAGACTGATCCCTGTGGAACTCCACTTGTTACAGATCCCCACTCGGCTTTAACCCTATTTATGCACACTGTGCATAATAAGAACATAAGAACATAAGAAAGGAGGAACACTGCAGCAGGCCTGTTGGCCCATACTAGGCAGGTCCTTCACAATTCATCCCACTAACAGAATAATTGCCCAACCTAATTTTCAATTCTATCCAAAAAATATGCTTTAATAATTCTATTAACTCAAGTGCGAGTCCCACTCAAATCCAACCCCTCTCACTCATGTATTTATCCAACCTAAATTTGAAACTGCCCAAGGTCCTAGCTTCAATAACCCTACTAGGCAGACTGTTCCACTCATCAACTACCCTATTTCCAAACCAATATTTTCCTATATCCTTTCTAAATCTAAACTTATCCAATTTGAATCCATTATTGCGGGTTCTCTCTTGGAGAGATATCCTCAAGACCTTATTTATATCCCCCTTATTAATACCCATCTTAAACTTATATACCTCGATCATGTGTACCCTCGTTCTTCGTCTTACAAGTGAATGTAATTTAAGGGTCTTCAATCTTTCTTCATACGGAAGATTTCTAATGCTATGAATTAACTTTGTCATTCGTCGCTGAATGTTTTCTAACGAATTTATATCCATTCTGTAAAATGGAGACCAGAACTGAGCTGCGTAATCTAGGTGAGGCCTTACTAATGATGTATAAAGCTGTAATATAACCGCTGGACTTCTGTTGCTTACACTTCTTGATATAAATCCCAGTAATCTATTTGCTTTATTTCTTACGGTTAGGCATTGCTGACTTGGTTTAAGGTTGCTGCTTACCATAACCCCCAAATCCTTTTCGCATTCTGTACGGCTGAGTTCAACATTATTAAGCTGGTAGGTGCTAGGGTTATGAACATTCCCGAGCTTTAGAACTTTGCATTTATCTACATTGAACTGCATCTGCCATTTTTCTGACCAGGAATTGAGTTTGTCTAAATCCTCCTGAAGTTCCCTGACATCTTGTGTGCTCTCTGTGAATCTGAACAAAATGTCCTCTCTTGAGCTACTCTACCAGCAGCTGAAGGAAGAACTGAGGGTAGCTAAGCTTGAGATACAGCGACTGACTGAGGAAAACAAGAGGATTCGTAGTAATCCTCCTGTTGAGAATCCTCAAGCCAAGAAAGGAACCTGGACAGTGGCCGGAATGCATGGGACAAAGTTAAAGATCAAGAGGATGCATGGAGAGGTAGAATTAACGAAGAACCAGAAACCTGTTGTGGAAACATCGAACCGATTCTCCGTGTTACCCGATGAATGTGAGTCGACTACAGGGAACATCACGAACGTCACCAAGGAAGGTAAGAACATTGTTCTTGTTGGGGATAGTCAAATTAGGTATATGGATAGGGCCTTCTGCTTGAAAGAGAGAAGTAGGAGACAGAGGGTTTGCTTTCCTGGGGCTGGGATGGAGGATATTGTTAGCCGTCTGGACGACATCATGAGAGGTAATGGGAGCAATCCTATTATCTGTCTCAGTGCTGGAGGCAACGATGTTGGCAGACGTAGGAGTGAGGACCTGACTAGCAGGTATAGGTCAGCAATAGACATAATTAGGAAGAAGGGTGGGAACCCTGTCATATGTGGTATTTTGCCAAGGAGAGGAGTTGGAGATGAATGGCTGTCCAGGGCAATTGGTGTCAATTGTTGGCTGGACAAACACTGTAAGGATAATGCAGTACCATTCATTTGCAACTGGGACCACTTTTATGGCCGAAATGACATGTATGCCAGGGATGGGGTTCACTTATCCAGGGCAGGTGTGGATTTTCTTGCTAGCTCAGTTGAGGGTGTTGTTAGGACTTTAAACTAGGATTAGTTAGAGGTATGGGTTTAGAAATGGAAAATACTGAATGTCGAAATATAGATCTAGGCTTTGATATAAAAAATCTTAACAATAACAAGGACAGTAATATGTATAGTGGTAAAACAGAATGGAGCAGGAAGGGTAAAGAGAAAGGAGGGTCTTTAAAAGTGTATTATACAAATAGTTGTAGTGATAGGAATAAGATGGACGATTTGAGATTAGTTGCAAGTGCAGGTAACATTGATGTATTTGCCATAACTGAGACGTGGTTCAATACGAAAAATAGGGACATGCCTGCTGAATGTCATATACAGGGTTTTAAATTGTTCCAAGTAGACAGAAGTTTCGGGAAGGGGGGTGGAGTGGCACTGTATGTCCGAGATCGCTTGAACTGTTGCATAAAAAAGGGAATAAATTCTGAAATAACACATACAGAGTCTGTCTGGATAGAATTTTCAGAGGGGCATGAAAAATTGATTTTAGGTGTGATATACCGTCCCCCAAACTTAGATAGGGACCAAGGGAGACTACTATGGGAGGAAATTGTTAAGGCCACAATGCACGATAACGTAGTTATTCTGGGTGACTTCAACTTTAGTCAAATTGATTGGATTTTTTGACTGGGAATTTAGAATCTAACGACTTCTTAGAAGTAGTTCAAGATTGTTTTTTGAAGCAGTTTGTGACAGAAGCTACAAGGGAAATAAAACCTGCTTGACTTAGTTCTGGCAAACAAGGAAACCCTTGTTAATAATTTAGAAATTACAGAGGAACTCGGCGCAAGCGACCACAAATCAATTACCTTTGGCATTGAATGGAAGTTTCATAGTACGAATAACTCAGTAACGGTCCCAGATTTTCGCTTAGCAGATTACAATGGACTTAGAGAACACTTATCATCTGTGGACTGGGGTAATGAAGAGAGCTATCAATATGACAGTTTTCTGAACACTATACATGCTGCCCAAATAACATTTATCCCATATAAAGAAATTAGATCGAATAGAAATGACCCAAAATGGATGAATAATAGGCTCAAATATCTTTTAGGGCAGAAGAAAGGAATTTATAGGCGTATCAAAAGAGGTGAGGGTCATCTTATGAGTCAGTATATTGACATTAAGAGGGACGTTAAAAAGGGGATAAGAAAAGCTAAACGGGACTACGAAATTAAAGTTGCTAGGATTCGAAAACTAACCCAAAAGTTTTTTCCAGGTGTATAGAACAAAAGTTAGAGATAAGATAGGTCCCCTTAAAAATAATTATGGGTATCTAACTGACAAAGAGAATGAAATGTGCTCTATTTTTAATAATTATTTTCTCTCGGTTTTCACTCAGGAAGACACTAATAATATCCCAAGAATTAGGTATTTTAGTGGGCCTGAAGAAGATAAATTATGTAGTATCACAGTCACTAGCGAAATGGTTATCAAACAGATAGACCGTTTGAAGCAAAATAAATCGCCAGGCCCGATGAGCTTTTTTCAAGGGTTCTTAAGGAATGCAAAATAGAACTCTGTGAACCCTTAACTAACATTTTTAACCTATCTCTTCAAACAGGTGTAGTGCCGATACTGGAAGATGGCTAATGTAATTCCTATTTTTAAAGCAGGGGACAAGTCGTTACCATCAAATTACCGCCCAATAAGTCTAACATCAATTGTAGGCAAATTACTAGAGTCGATTATAGCTGATAACATAAGAAGCCATCTCGATAGGCATAATTTGATTAATGATACTCAGCATGGATTCACCAGGGCCGTTCCTGCCTAACTAATTTATTAACTTTTTCAGTAAGGCTTTGAGGCAGTTGATAATGATAAAGAATTCGATATTGTTTATTTGGATTTTAGTAAGGCTTTTGATAGAGTACCACATCAGAGACTGTTAAAGAAAGTGGCTGCTCATGGCATTGGGGAAAAGTGTTGTCATGGATCGAGTCATGGCTCACCGATAGGAAGCAGAGGGTGTGCATAAATGGGGTTAAATCGGAGTGGGGATCTGTAACAAGTGGCGTTCCTCAGGGATCGGTTTTGGGCCCGTTGTTGTTTATAATATATATAAATGACCTTGACGAGGGAATTTCTAGTGATATGAGCAAATTGCTGATGACACGAAGATAGGTAGGATAATCGATTCAGACGTAGATGTCAGTGAACTACAGGAGATTTAGACAAACTCAATTCCTGGTCAGAAAATGGCAGATGCAGTTCAATGTAGATAAATGCAAAGTTCTAAGCTCGGAGTGTCCATAACCCAAGACTTATAAGTTAAATAACGTAGAACTTAGCATACAGATTGCAGAAGGACTTGGGGTGATGGTGCAGCAACCTTAAACCAAGACAGCAATGCCTAAGCGTACGTAATAAGGCAAATAGATTACTGGGATTTATATCTAAGAACTAGAACGAGTAGATTAGTTGCAAAGTGTACGGGTAATTTGATGTTTGTTGCAATAACAGAGACAGTCAATGTAGAAAATCATTGCCTAATGTAATTAGGAATGTCAATAGCAGAATAAGTCGGAAAGTGGAAGACTTATGTCGATCACTTTAGAGAAAGGACAGTAATAGGTATAGTGGAAAACGAGATGAGCAGGAAGGGTAAAGAGAAAGGAGGGTCTCTAATATATATTACACCAATAGTCGTAGTGCTAGGAATAAGATGGACGAGTTGAGATTAGTGCAAGTACGGGTAATATTGATGTTTTTGCAATAACTGAGACATGGTTTAATATGAAAAATCGGGACTTGCCTGCCGAATGTCACATTCAGGGTTTTAAATTGTTCCAAGTAGACAGAAGTATCGGGAAAGGGGGTGGGGGCACTCTATGTCCGTGATCATTTAAATTGTTGCATAAAAACGGGTATAAAGTCTGAATTAACACATACAGAGTCTGTCTGGATAGAATTTTCAGAGGGTGTGAAAAATTGATTTTAGGCGTGATTTACCGTCCTCCAAACTTAGATAGGGAACAAGGGAGACTACTTTGGGAGGAAATTGTTAAGGCCACAAGACACGATAACGTAGTAATTTAGGGACTTTAACTTTAGTCAGATTGATTGGAATTTCATGACAGGGAATTTAGAATCTAACGACTTTTTAGAAGTAGTTCAGGATTGCTTTTTGAAGCAGTTTGTAACAGAACCTACAAGGGGAAATAACCTACTTGACTTGGTTCTGGCAAGCAAGGAAACCCTTGTTAATAATTTAGAAATTACAGAGGAACTCGGCTCAAGCGACCACAAGTCAATTACCTTTAGCATTGAATGGATGTATGATAGTAGGGATAATTCAGTAATGGTCCCAGATTTTCGCTTAGCAGATTATAATGGACTTAGAGAACACTTATCAACTGTGGACTGGGGTGAAGAAGAGAGGTATCAATATGACAGTTTTCTTAACACTATACAGGCTGCCCAAAGAACATTTATCCCGTATAAAGAAATTAGATCAAGTAGAAATGACCCAAAATGGATGAATAATAGGCTCAAATATCTTTTAGGGCAGAAGAAAGGAATTTATAGGCGCATAAAAAGAGGTGAGGGTCATCTTATAAATCAGTATACTGACATTAAGAGGGACGTTAAAAAGGGAATAAGAAAAGCTAAACGGGACTATGAAATTAAAGTTGCTAGGATTCAAAACTAACCCAAAAGTTTTTTCCAGGTTTATAGAACAAAAGTTAGGATAAGATAGGTCCCCTTAAAAATAACTTTGGGCATCTTACTGACAAGGAGAATGATATGTGCTCTATTTTTAATAATTATTTTCTCTCGGTTTTCACACAGGAAGACATTAATAATATCCCAGTAATTAATTTTTACAGAAGCCCAGAAGAAGATAAATTATGTAATATTACAGTCACTAGCGAAATGATTATGAAACAGCTGGACCGACTGAAACAAAATAAATCGCCGGGTCCTGATGAGCTTTTTGCAAGGGTTCTTAAGGAATGCAAAATGGAACTCTGTGAACCAATATCTAACATTTTTAATTTATCTCTTCAAACAGGTGTAGTGTCTGATATGTGGAAGATGGCTAATGTAATTCCTATTTTTAAAGCAGGGGACAAGTCACTACCGTCAAACTACCGCCCAATAAGCCTGACCTCAATTGTAGGCAAATTACTAGAGTCAATTATAGCTGATATTATTAGAAGCCATCTAGATAACCATAATTTGATTAATGATACCCAGCATGGATTCACGAGGGGCCGTTCCTGCCTATCTAATTTATTAACCTTCTTCAATAAAGCTTTTGAGGCTGTTGATCACGATAAAGAATTCGATGTTGTTTATTTAGACTTTAGTAAGGCTTTTGATAGAGTACCACACCAGAGACTGTTAAAGAAAGTGGCAGCTCATGGCATTGGGGGAAAAGTGCTGTCATGGATCGAGTCATGGCTCACCAATAGGAAGCAGAGAGTGTGCATAAATGGGGTTAAATCCGAATGGGGACTTGTAACAAGTGGTGTTCCACAGGGATCAGTCTTAGGCCCATTGTTATTTATAATATATATCAATGACCTTGATGAGGGAATTACTAGTGATATGAGCAAATTCGCCGACGACACGAAGATA
This sequence comes from Cherax destructor, assembly GCA_009830355.1. Classification (NCBI taxonomy): domain Eukaryota; kingdom Metazoa; phylum Arthropoda; class Malacostraca; order Decapoda; family Parastacidae; genus Cherax; species Cherax destructor. The sequence goes on along the minus strand of WNWK01010475.1, from coordinate 46,948 downwards.
GGTAGGATAATTGATTCAAACATAGATGTCATAGAACTTCAGGAAGATTTAGACAAACTTAATTCGTGGTCAGAAAAGTGGCAGATGCAGTTCAATGTAGATAAATGCAAGGTTCTGAAGCTCGGAGTGTCCATAACCCAAGCACTTATAAGTTAAATAACGTAGAACTTAGCCATACAGATTGCGAGAAGGACTTGGGGGTGATGGTAAGCAGCAACCTTAAACCAAGACAGCAATGCCTAAGCGTACGTAATAAGGCAAATAGATTACTGGGATTTATATCAGTGCTAGGAATAAGATGGACGAGTTGAGATTAGTGCAAGTACAGGGTAATATTGATGTTTTGCAATAACTGAGACATGGTTTAATATGAAAAATCGGGACTTGCCTGCCGAATGTCACATTCAGGGTTTTAAATTGTTCCAAGTAGACAGAAGTATCGGGAAAGGGGGTGGGGTGGCACTCTATGTCCGTGATCATTTAAATTGTTGCATAAAAACGGGTATAAAGTCTGAATTAACACATACAGAGTCTGTCTGGATAGAATTTTCAGGGGTGTGAAAATTGATTTTAGGCGTGATTTACCGTCCTCCAAACTTAGATAGGAACAAGGGAGACTACTTTGGGAGGAAATTGTTAAGGCCACAAGACACGATAACGTAGTAATTTAGGGACTTTAACTTTAGTCAGATTGATTGGAATTTCATGACAGGGAATTTAGAATCTAACGACTTTTTAGAAGTAGTTCAGGATTGCTTTTTGAAGCAGTTTGTAACAGAACCTACAAGGGGAAATAACCTACTTGACTTGGTTCTGGCAAGCAAGGAAACCCTTGTTAATAATTTAGAAATTACAGAGGAACTCGGCTCAAGCGACCACAAGTCAATTACCTTTAGCATTGAATGGATGTATGATAGTAGGGATAATTCAGTAATGGTCCCAGATTTTCGCTTAGCAGATTATAATGGACTTAGAGAACACTTATCAACTGTGGACTGGGGTGAAGAAGAGAGGTATCAATATGACAGTTTTCTTAACACTATACAGGCTGCCCAAAGAACATTTATCCGTATAAAGAAATTAGATCAAGTAGAAATGACCCAAAATGGATGAATAATAGGCTCAAATATCTTTAGGGCAGAAGAAAGGAATTTATAGGCGCATAAAAGAGGTGAGGGTCATCTTATAAATCAGTATACTGACATTAAGAGGGACGTTAAAAAGGGAATAAGAAAAGCTAAACGGGACTATGAAATTAAAGTTGCTAGGGATTCAAAAACTAACCCAAAAAGTTTTTTCCAGGTTTATAGAACAAAAGTTAGGGATAAGATAGGTCCCCTTAAAAATAACTTTGGGCATCTTACTGACAAGGAGAATGATATGTGCTCTATTTTTAATAATTATTTTCTCTCGGTTTTCACACAGGAAGACATTAATAATATCCCAGTAATTAATTTTTACAGAAGCCCAGAAAAAGATAAATTATGTAATATCACAGTCACTAGCGAAATTATTATGAAACAGCTGGACCGACTGAAACAAAATATATCGCCGGGTCCTGATGAGCTTTTTGCAAGGGTTCTTAAGGAATGCAAAATGGAACTCTGTGAACCAATATCTAACATTTTTAATTTATCTCTTCAAACAGGTGTAGTGTCTGATATGTGGAAGATGGCTAATGTAATTCCTATTTTTAAAGCAGGGGACAAGTCACTACCGTCAAACTACCGCCCAATAAGCCTGACCTCAATTGTAGGCAAATTACTAGAGTCAATTATAGCTGATATTATTAGAAGCCATCTAGATAACCATAATTTGATTAATGATACCCAGCATGGATTCACGAGGGGCCGTTCCTGCCTATCTAATTTATTAACCTTCTTCAGTAAAGCTTTTGAGGCTGTTGATCACGATAAAGAATTCGATATTGTTTATTTAGACTTTAGTAAGGCTTTTGATAGAGTACCGCACCAGAGACTGTTAAAGAAAGTGGCAGCTCATGGCATTGGGGGAAAAGTGCTGTCATGGATCGAGTCATGGCTCACCAATAGGAAGCAGAGAGTGTGCATAAATGGGGTTAAATCCGAATGGGGACTTGTAACAAGTGGTGTTCCACAGGGATCAGTCTTAGGCCCATTGTTATTTATAATATATATCAATGACCTTGATGAGGGAATTACTAGTGATATGAGCAAATTCGCCGACGACACGAAGATAGGTAGGATAATTGATTCAAACATAGATGTCATAGAACTTCAGGAAGATTTAGACAAACTTAATTCGTGGTCAGAAAAGTGGCAGATGCAGTTCAATGTAGATAAATGCAAGGTTCTGAAGCTCGGGAGTGTCCATAACCCAAGCACTTATAAGTTAAATAACGTAGAACTTAGCCATACAGATTGCGAGAAGGACTTGGGGGTGATGGTAAGCAGCAACCTTAAACCAAGACAGCAATGCCTAAGCGTACGTAATAAGGCAAATAGATTACTGGGATTTATATCAAGTGCTAGGAATAAGATGGACGAGTTGAGATTAGTTGCAAGTACGGGTAATATTGATGTTTTTGCAATAACTGAGACATGGTTTAATATGAAAAATCGGGACTTGCCTGCCGAATGTCACATTCAGGGTTTTAAATTGTTCCAAGTAGACAGAAGTATCGGGAAAGGGGGTGGGGTGGCACTCTATGTCCGTGATCATTTAAATTGTTGCATAAAAACGGGTATAAAGTCTGAATTAACACATACAGAGTCTGTCTGGATAGAATTTTCAGAGGGGTGTGAAAAATTGATTTTAGGCGTGATTTACCGTCCTCCAAACTTAGATAGGGAACAAGGGAGACTACTTTGGGAGGAAATTGTTAAGGCCACAAGACACGATAACGTAGTAATTCTAGGGGACTTTAACTTTAGTCAGATTGATTGGAATTTCATGACAGGGAATTTAGAATCTAACGACTTTTTAGAAGTAGTTCAGGATTGCTTTTTGAAGCAGTTTGTAACAGAACCTACAAGGGGAAATAACCTACTTGACTTGGTTCTGGCAAGCAAGAAACCCTTGTTAATAATTTAGAAATTACAGAGGAACTCGGCTCAAGCGACCACAAGTCAATTACCTTTAGCATTGAATGGATGTATGATAGTAGGGATAATTCAGTAATGGTCCCAGATTTTCGCTTAGCAGATTATAATGGACTTAGAGAACACTTATCAACTGTGGACTGGGGTGAAGAAGAGAGGTATCAATATGACAGTTTTCTTAACACTATACAGGCTGCCCAAAGAACATTTATCCCGTATAAAGAAATTAGATCAAGTAGAAATGACCCAAAATGGATGAATAATAGGCTCAAATATCTTTTAGGGCAGAAGAAAGGAATTTATAGGCGCATAAAAAGAGGTGAGGGTCATCTTATAAATCAGTATACTGACATTAAGAGGGACGTTAAAAAGGGAATAAGAAAAGCTAAACGGGACTATGAAATTAAAGTTGCTAGGGATTCAAAAACTAACCCAAAAGTTTTTTCCAGGTTTATAGAACAAAAGTTAGGGATAAGATAGGTCCCCTTAAAAATAACTTTGGGCATCTTACTGACAAGGAGAATGATATGTGCTCTATTTTTAATAATTATTTTCTCTCGGTTTTCACACAGGAAGACATTAATAATATCCCAGTAATTAATTTTTACAGAAGCCCAGAAAAAGATAAATTATGTAATATCACAGTCACTAGCGAAATTATTATGAAACAGCTGGACCGACTGAAACAAAATATATCGCCGGGTCCTGATGAGCTTTTGCAAGGGTTCTTAAGGGAATGCAAAATGGAACTCTGTGAACCAATATCTAACATTTTTAATTTATCTCTTCAAACAGGTGTAGTGTCTGATATGTGGAAGATGGCTAATGTAATTCCTATTTTTAAAGCAGGGGACAAGTCACTACCGTCAAACTACCGCCCAATAAGCCTGACCTCAATTGTAGGCAAATTACTAGAGTCAATTATAGCTGATATTATTAGAAGCCATCTAGATAACCATAATTTGATTAATGATACCCAGCATGGATTCACGAGGGCCGTTCCTGCCTATCTAATTTATTAACCTTCTTCAGTAAAGCTTTTGAGGCTGTTGATCACGATAAAGAATTCGATATTGTTTATTTAGACTTTAGTAAGGCTTTTGATAGAGTACCGCACCAGAGACTGTTAAAGAAAGTGGCAGCTCATGGCATTGGGGGAAAAGTGCTGTCATGGATCGAGTCATGGCTCACCAATAGGAAGCAGAGAGTGTGCATAAATGGGGTTAAATCCGAATGGGGACTTGTAACAAGTGGTGTTCCACAGGGATCAGTCTTAGGCCCATTGTTATTTATAATATATATCAATGACCTTGATGAGGGAATTACTAGTGATATGAGCAAATTCGCCGACGACACGAAGATAGGTAGGATAATTGATTCAAACATAGATGTCATAGAACTTCAGGAAGATTTAGACAAACTTAATTCGTGGTCAGAAAAGTGGCAGATGCAGTTCAATGTAGATAAATGCAAGGTTCTGAAGCTCGGGAGTGTCCATAACCCAAGCACTTATAAGTTAAATAACGTAGAACTTAGCCATACAGATTGCAGAAGGACTTGGGGGTGATGGTAAGCAGCAACCTTAAACCAAGACAGCAATGCCTAAGCGTACGTAATAAGGCAAATAGATTACTGGGATTTATATGGAAATAAATGGTATAAAATACCGACACAATGGAAAAATAAACACATAAGCAGTATAATGTGATCCTTTATTGACAACGTTTGCCCACGCAGTGCTTTATCAGTCACAGACAGATCTACCTGGAAAATGAGCAACATGGAGATATATATAGGTACAGTCAGGTGGAGAATGCTGGTCAGGTGAGAAGCTGCATGTGAGTCTTAAAGTAGTGTGATAGTTAAAAACATAGTGTGACTTAAGGACCTGCAGTGTACCATTCTGAGTTCTAGGTGGGATAGCGTTGAAGAAGTTTCTTGGCAATAGGTTCAGCATGTTAGAAGCCGTTGTTCTGGTTGAAGTTGTTGGATATACAGATGAGTGATGATTCTAGGATTCTTCGGTATTGCGTGTTGTCTTCTCTGGCGATGAGTCTTGCGTTTCTGTAGTTGATTAAATGGTTGTGTAAATTTCGGTGTTGAACACAGGCATTTCATATCACAATAGACTCAAGAAATGCCTGTGTTCAACACCGAAATTTACACAACCATTTAATCAACTACAGAAACGCAAGACTCATCGCCAGAGAAGACAACACGCAATACCGAAGAATCCTAGAATCATCACTCATCTGTATATCCAACAACTTCAACCAGAACAACGGCTTCTACAACATAGCTGAACCTATTGCCAAGAAACTTCTTCAACGCTATCCCACCTAGAACTCAAGAATGGTACACTGCAGGTCCTTTAAGTCACACTATGTTTTTAACTATCACACTACTTTTAAGACTCACATGCAGCTTTCTCCACCTGACCCAGCATTCTCCACCTGACTGTACCCTATATATATCTCCATGTTGCTCATTTTCCAGGTAGATCTGTCTGTGACTCGATAAAGCCCACTGCGTGGGCGAAACGTTGTCAATTTGGGATTTATATCAAGAAGTGTTAGCAACAGAATTCCAGAGGTTATATTACAGCTTTATACATCATTAGTAAGGCCTCACCTAGATTACGCAGCTCAGTTCTGGTCTCCATATTACAGAATGGACATAAATTCGTTAGAAAACATTCAGCGTAGAATGACTAAATTAATACATAGCATTAGAAATCTTCCTTACGAAGAAAGATTGAAGACCCTTAAATTACATTCACGCTTAAGACGTAGAATGAGGGGAGACATGATCGAGGTATACAAGTGGAAAATGGGTATTAACAAAGGGGATATAAATAAGGTTTTGAGGGTATCTCTCCAAGAGAGAACCCGCAATAATGGATTCAAGTTAGATAAGTTTAGATTTAGAAAGGATATAGGAAAGTATTGGTTTGGAAATAGGGTAGTTGATGAGTGGAACAGTCTGCCTAGTAGGGTTATTGAAGCAAGGACCTTGGGTAGTTTTAAATTTAGGTTGGATAAATTCATGAGTGAAAGGGGTTGGATTTGAGTGGGAATTGCACATGAGTAAATAAAATTATCAAAGCTTATTTCTTGGGTAGCATTGAAAATTAGGTTGAACAAATATTCTGTTAGTGGGATGGAATGTGAAGGACTTGCCTAGTATGGGCCAACAGGCCTGCTGCAGTGTTCCTCCTTTCTTATGTTCTTATAAATCGATTATCCTACCTATCTTCGTGTCATCAGCGAATTTGCTCATATCACTAGTAATTCCCTCGTCAAGGTCATTTATATAAATTATAAACAACAACGGGCCCAAAACCGATCCCTGTGGAACGCCACTTGTTACAGATCCCCACTCAGATTTAACCCCATTAATGCACACCCTCTGCTTCCTATTGGTGAGCCATGACTCGATCCATGAAAACACTTTCACCCCAATGCCGTGAGCAGCCACTTTCTTTAACAGTCTCTGATGTGACCTGTTCTTAGCTCAGTGAAGACGTGTCTAGTGTACTCCCTGTGGACTGAATCAAGATGCCCCCTATTGAGCAACTTTACCAGCAGCTTAAGGAGGAATTGAGGGTAGCGAAGCTTGAGATACGGCGATTGACGGAGGAAAACAAGAGGATTCGTAGTAGTCCTCCTGTTGTGAGTCCTCAGGTCAAGAAGGGAACCTGGGCAGTGGCCGGACAGCATGGGACGAAGTTGAAGATCAAGAAGACGAATGGAGAGGTAGTAACGACGAAGAAGAAAGAGACTGCTGTGGAAACTTCGAACTCCTTTTCTGTGCTACCAGACGAATGTGAGTCGACTACTGGGAACGTCACGACGAACTGTACCAAGGAAGGTAAAAACATTGTTGTTGTTGGGGATAGCCAAGTTAGATATATGGATAGGGCCTTCTGCTTGACAGATAGGAGTAGGAGACAGAGGGTTTGCTTTCCTGGGGCTGGGATGGAAGACATTGTTAGCCGGCTTGACAACATCATGCATGGTAATGGGATCAATCCTATTATCTGCCTCAGTGCTGGAGGCAATGATGTATCCAAGCGTAGAAGTGAGGATTTAGTTAGTAGGTATAAGGCAACAATAGACATCATTAGGAAGAAGGGAGGAGCCCTGTTATATGTGGCATTTTGCCAAGAAGGGGTGTTGGAAATGAATGGCTGTCCAGAGCGATTGGTATAAATTGCTGGCTGGACAAACACTGTAAGGATAATGCAGTCCCATTCATTGACAACTGGGACCACTTCTATGGCCGAAATGACATGTATGCCAGGGATGGGGTTCACTTATCCAGGGAAGGTGTAGGATTTCTCGCTAGCTCAGTTGAGGATGTTGTTAGGGCTTTAAACTAGGATTAGTTAGAGGTATGGGTTTAGGAATGGTAAATAATGAGGGCCAAAATATTGATTCAGGCTTTGATATCATAAATCATAACAATAACAGTAATCGAGTGACACAGGGTAATGATAGTAACAGAAATTGTGTAAAACAAAAGCTGAAAAAGGTTCACAAGAAGATACATATCAATGTATTTTATACTAACTGTCGAAGCGCCAGAAATAAAATTAACGAATTACGTTTGGTAGCATGTGCTGGGAACTTTGATGTCATTGCAATAACTGAAACATGGTATAATACCAAGAGTCGGGATATGATTTCTGAGTGTCATATTCAGGGGTTTAAGTTGTTCCATGTAGATAGATATAATGGGAAAGGGTGGAGTTGCATTGTATGTACGAGAAAATATAAATTGCTGCATAAAAACAGGCCTAAAAATAGATGGATCATTAACAGAATCTGTTTGGGTAGAGTTTCTAGAAGGTCAAGAAAAACTGATTCTAGGTGTAATATACCGACCTCCAGGCTTGGATCACGATAGAGGAGACTTCTTTGGGACGAAATTGTTAGGGCTTCTAGGCACAATAACGTAGTGATAGTAGGGATTTTAACTTTAGTCATATTGACTGGACTTTTTGACCGGTAATCTGGAGTCCAGTGACTTTATGGAAGTAGTTCAGGACTGTTTTCTGAAGCAGTGTGTGACGGAGCCTACCAGAGGTAATAATTTGCTCGACCTAGTCTTGTCAAATAAAGAAACTCTTGTAAATAATCTGGAGATCACTGAAGAGCTTGGAGCTAGTGATCACAAATCCATTACCTTTAATATTACATGGGAGTACGAGAATAGGGATAATACGGTAAAAGTTCCTGATTTTCGTTCTGCCGATTATATTGGACTTAGGGAACACCTGTCTAATCTCGACTGGGGTAATCTAGCTAACGATTACGATGGGATCTGCGTTTATGATTTTTTTCTTAATAATGTACAACGTGCACAGAGTATGTTTATTCCCCAGAGAGAATTTAGGTCAAATAATAACGATCCCAAATGGATTAACAGGAGGCTAAAACATCTATTAGGGAGAAAAGAGGAATTTATAGGCGCATCAAAAGAGGAGATGTTAACCTTATTGACCAATATGTTCAGTTGAAAAGAGAAGTAAAAAGGGGATTAGAAAGGCTAAACGTGACTATGAGATTAAGGTTGCTAATGAATCAAAGACTAATCCAAAAGGGTTCTTTCAAGTGTACAGGACGAAGGTGAGGGAAAAGGTAGGACCTCTGAAAATTGGGAATGGACAGCTGACGGATAACGAACTGGAAATGTGTTCTCTATTTAATGACTATTTTTGTCAGTCTTTACACAAGAAGACGTAAATGAGATTCCAGAAATTAACAATTATTCAGTTCCTGAAGAATTCAAGTTAACTAATATTACTAATATTGTTATCAAACAGATAGATAAACTGAAGCAAAATAAGTCCCCAGGACCCGACGAGTTGTTTTCCAGGGTACTTAAAGAATGCAAGATGGAACTTAGTCAGCCATTAACGAATGTGTTTAACACGTCCATCCTAATTGGTGTTGTGCCAGAGATGTGGAAGATAGCTAATGTAGTTCCTATATTCAAATCAGGGGATAAGTCCAGTCCATCAAATTACCGTCCAATAAGCCTCACGTCTATAGTAGGCAAATTATTAGAATCAATTATAGCTGATATTATCAGAAGTCACCTTGAAGAACATAATTTGATTAATGAATCTCAGCATGGGTTTACGAGAGGTCGTTCCTGCCTGACAAATTTACTGACGTTTTTCAATAAAACATTTGAGGCAGTAAACAGTGATAAAGAATATGATATAGTTTACTTGGATTTCAGTAAGGCCTTCGATAGAGTACCTCACAAGAGACTCTTAAGAAAGGTGGCAGCTCATGGTATAGGAGGTAAAGTTCTAGCATGGATAGAGGCATGGCTTACCAATAGAAAGTAGAGAGTTTCCATTAATGGGGTCAAATCTGAATGGGGATTTGTCACCAGTGGCGTTCCACAAGGATCAGTTTTGGGCCCATTGTTGTTCATAATTTACATAAATGACCTTGATGAAGGAATTGCAAGTGACATGAGTAAATTTGCTGATGATACAAAAATAGGCCGTATAATTCATTCTGAGGAGGATACCAATGAACTCCAGGAGGATTTGGATAAATTAATGTCTTGGTCTGAAAAGTGGCAGATGAAGTTCAATGTGGACAAGTGTAAGGTGCTAGTCGTTGGTAATGAAAATATCCCTCGAATTTATAAACTAGGTGAAGTTGAGCTTGATCATACAGAATGTGAAAAAGACTTGGGAGTCATGGTAAGCAGAAATCTAAAGCCAAGACAACAGTGCCTAAGTGTGCGCAATAAGGCTAACAGATTACTAGGATTTATTTCAAGAAGTATAAGCAACAGAAGTCCAAAATTATTTTACAGCTCTATACATCACTAGTGAGACCTCATTTGGATTATGCAGCTCAGTTTTGGTCTCCTTACTACAGGATGGATATAGATTCATTGGAGAACATACAAAGAAGAATGACTAAAATGATTTACAGTATAAGAAATCTCCCGTATGAAGATAGACTTAGAGCATTGAATCTCCACTCTCTGGAGAGACGTAGAATGAGGGAGATATCATCGAGGTGTACAAGTGGATGATGGGCATAAACAAAGGAGATATTAATAAAATACTGAGGATATCGAACCAAGTAAGAACCAGAAATAACGGATTTAAATTGGATAAATTTAGATTTAGAAAGGACATAGGCAAGTACTGGTTTTCGAACAGAGTTGTAGATGCGTGGAACAATCTTCCGAGTAGGGTGATAGAGGCTAGGACCTTGGGTGGCTTTAAAAAGAGATTGGACAAATATATGAGTGGGAGGGGCTGGGTTTGATTAGTGTCGTGAGTACAGGAGTAAATTCTTAGGTAGTGGTGGTTTTGATAAGGACCTGCCTTGTATGGGCCAGTAGGCCTTCTGCAGTGTTCCTCCATTCTTATGTTCTTATGTTCTTATGTTATCATGATCAACTGCCTCAAAAGCCTTACTGAAAAAAGTTAATAAATTAGTTAGAACATAAGAACATAAGAAAGGAGGAACACTGCAGCAGGCCTGTTGGCCCATACTAGGCAAGTCCTTCACAATCCGTCCCACTAACAGAATATTTGCTCAACCCAATTTTCAATGCTACCCAAGAAATAAGCTTTGACAATTCTACCCACTCATGCGCGAGTCCCACTCAAATCCAACCCCTCTCACTCATGAATTTATCCAACCTAAATTTGAAACTACCCAAGGTCCTAGCTTCAATAACCCTACTAGGCAGACTGTTCCACTCATCAACTACCCTATTTCCAAACCAATACTTTCCTATATCCTTTCTAAATCTAAACTTATCTAACTTGAATCCATTATTGCGGGTTCTCTCTTGGAGAGATATCCTCAAGACCTTATTTATATCCCCTTTGTTAATACCCATTTTCCACTTGTATACCTCGATCATGTCTCCCCTCATTCTACGTCTTACAAGTGAATGTAATTTTAGGGTCTTCAATCTTTCTTCGTAAGGAAGATTTCAGTATTGTATACCATTTTCATAATTCACTCTGTCATTCACTGCAACACAATGGTATCTTGGAACAGAAAACACCTTGGACAACTTTTTCAAGTAAAAAGGGTTGGATTTGAGAGGGACCTGACCTCACAGTGAATACATTTTTTCTTCTACTACTGGAATACCTTGAGTCTACCTAGAGAGTTTTCCGAGAATGAACGCCCCCGCGGCCCGGTCCACGACCAGGCCTCCCAGTGGATCAGGGCCTGATCAACCAGGCTGTTACTGCTGGCAGCACGTAGTCCTATGTACAAACCACCAACTTTAAGTATCTGTCCAGCTCCCTCTTTAAGGCAGCCAGAGGCCTATTGGTAATTCCCCTTATACTTGGTGGGAGGCTGTTGAACAGTCTTGGGCCCTGGACACTTATGATGTTTTCTCTTAGTGTATCAATGGCGCCCCAATTTTTCACTGGGGTATTTTGCACCACCTGACTAGTCTTTCACTTTCGTAGGGAGTGATTTCTGTGTTCAGATTCGGGAATATTCCTTCTAGAATATTCCAAATATAGTTTATGATATGATACACCTCTTCTTCTGACAGTATATACATCTCCATACTGTTGCTTAAACTCCACATTGTTTCAGACTATGAAACAAAACTTTTCTCCAGGGGGAGGGACTGACCACCTCAAAACTACGATAAAAACTGAGCCATGGCACCAGGTTAGGTTAGGTAAGATTGGTTAGGAAATAAGACAATTGTTTTCCTGACGCTGGTCTTTGTCATATGATGACCCGCCACTGGAGCTTTTGGTTATCTGATAGAGGCCTTCTACTGGTTTACCAGTCCATCCCTTTAAAAATTATAAAATTAAAATGTATGGGGCAACAGTTGGTGGTGATAATGAAGCAGGTGCCAGCTAAGCTTCACCCAACACAGCCTCCAGACACATGGCTGAAAGTTGACACTTAACTGTTTGTTTTGTGCACGAAGTTAGTTTTATTTACGTAGTAAAAGAAAGGCTGAGAGCACTTAGAGTTGTGGCAGGGTTTCACCCCAGGTATGGTGCTAATGTTAAAATTATGAAAATGATGTATCTTGCTTATATTAGATCATGGGTTGATTATGCTGCGCCACTACTTGCTCTTGTGTCTGACTGGAAGCTTGGAGGGCTGGAAAAACTGCAGAACGAAGCAATGAGGATAATTTTAGGACGCCCTCGTACTGCCAAAATTTTAAATATGCAGAAAGAACTTGATATTCCAAGCATTAGAGATCGTGTTACTGAAAGAAATATCCTAATTGGGGTTAATATGCTCAGGCAAGCCCATTCAAACCCCTGCACAGAAGCCCTCCAAACTTTCCTCAGCACTGGTGAACATCCCTCCAGATGGATCGAAAAAACTGGAACCGACCTCCGCATGAATCAGATACATGATCTGTGGCAAGTAAGGCAACAGCGGCACTTCTCCGCTCCATGGAATATTACCCCATTCCAAACTACCATCCCTCCATTTCCCCCAAACTACTTCTTAAATCACAACCAAAGCTTCGCCTTGAAGCCAAACATGATGCCTTAAGCTGTATTGATAACTTAGTCACACAGCACACTCTCTCACAAATTATTTACGTTGATGGTTCTGTTCACCAATCCACTGGTGCAGCTGGTAGTGCTGCTGTTGTCATACACTGGTGCAGCTGGTAGTGCTGCTGTTGTCATACACTGGTGCAGCTGGTAGTGCTGCTGTTGTCATACAGAGTGATGGCTCTCTTAAAGAAATTGGAGCACGCATCAATAACTGGGCCTCTACCCTTCAGACAGAATTGTTTGCCATACTCCTTGCACTCAAATGCGTCCATGTATCTAAGGTTGACACTTTAATTGTAACTGATTCTCTGTCATCCATAAATGCTCTCAACTCATCAAGTATAACTTGTAGCATGCTTGTGTCAGAAGCCAGACACAGGTATGGTAGGATTTTGGATAGTAGAGTCAGAGTGCACATGCTGTGGATTCCATCTCACATTGGTCTTCAGATGCATGATAGAACTGATAAATTGGCTAAGTTTTATGCTTTCAAAGAGGGGGTAGATTACAATCTTGGCTTGTCAGTTAGCAGTTTGAGAACAATAATACGAAAAGAACTTCAACTGAATTTTATTGGCTTAAGACTCAGGGAGATTGACACCAGTCAGTCCATCTATCATCATTCTATCATGCAGGAGGAGCCACATGTCTATGGTGCATCCAACAAAATAAGCAGGCTCTTGGATGAACTACCGCCCGCCTCCGGCTGAGTTACAAGTATCTTTGGCAGGTTAAATCACCACCACCAGATGTAGACCAAACAAAATGTAAACTTTGCCAGTTGGATTATTGTCACACCATGCGTCATTATGTACTGGAGTGCGTCACACCCTGCGTCATTATGTACTGGAGTGCGATAAAATTAATGAATTCAGAGACAACTCACTCAGAAATGTTCAAGATATGTCAAAGTATTTTAACCACAGTGGTATATTACAGACCATTGTGGAAAAATACAATGACTTTGCTCCCTGTAAATAAAGCATTGCCACGTGTGTGTGTGTGTGTGTATGTGTGTGTGTGTATGTATGTGTGTGTGTGTGTGTGTATGTGTGTGTGTGTGTATGTGTGTGTGTGTATGTATGTGTGTGTGTGTGTATGTATGTGTACTACATACCATTTTGTCCTAGGCACATGTCGATTGAAAACTGGGCCTGTTGTATATGCGTGTGTATGTGTGTGTATGTATGTGTTAGTTATCATTTTGTCCTAGGCACTTGTCGATTAGACACTGGGCCTGTTGTGTGTGTGTGTGTGTGTGTGTGTGTGTATGTGTGTGTGTATGTGTGTGTGTATGTGTGTGTGTGTATGTATGTGTGTATGTATGTGTGTGTGTGTGTGACCCAAAATTAAAATTTCCACCAAGAACTCATTACAGTTGTGACCGGGTGGACTAGTGAATTGCTCATTACTTTATAATTTGTTCATGATTGTAACCATGTATAAACGTAAGTAAGTAAATTTACTTACATGATTCATTACCTTGTAACTTGGAGTTCATTACCTTTGTAACTTGTGAGTTCATTACCTTTGTAACTTGTGAGTTCATTACCTTTGTAACTTGTGAGTTCATTACCTTTGTAACTTGTGAGTTCATTACCTTTGTAACTTGTGAGTTCATTACCTTGTAACTTGCTCAGCTATCAAAACTTTGGGGTCCATTCCTGGACCCATTATGTACCTCTGTAATCTTTTGACTACGCCCACAAGATGGGTATGGGGTGCATAATAAAGATAATCAAACTAACTAACTAACTACTGGTTTACCAGTCCATCCCTTTAAAAATGATAAAATTAAAATGTATGGGGCAACAGTTGGTGGTGATAATGAAGCAGGTGCCAGCTAAGCTTCACCCAACACAGCCTCCAGACACATGGCTGAAAGTTGACACTTAACTGTTTGTTTTGTGCACGAACTTAGTTTTATTTACGTAGTGTTTTATATTTTAACTAGTTTTGTTCCTAACTGTATTGTAGCAGCCATTCCATCGGAAAAAAGTAATAGAGGTGTCGTAAACTGATAAAAGCAAGCAACAGAGGTAAAATAAGCAGAAAATGAATACTTAGTGAACGCTAGCAAGGGAGCGTCAAAATGGAGAGAGAGAGTTGGGCCAGCAGACAGTCGTGGTTTGTACCTGAGAGTGAGCATGTGTGTAGCACCCTCTCCCGTGGGTGACCTCTCTCGCCTCCACTGTACACATGGTGCTAGAGTGACACTCTGAACAAGTGTATGATAAAGTAGTAGTCTGAGGACACTTGAGAATGGATGTGATGGGATCAGTGTGCGTGTTGGTGACACTGGTGGTAGCCACCTCTGCACAACACTGGATTTACAAACAGCTCTTAAAATGGCTCAGTGTAGAGCCCACTGTCTTGATCAGGTGAGTGAGGTGGTACTGAGGGTGATGTGAGGTGGTACTGAGGGTGATGTGAGGTGGTACTGAGGGTGATGTGGTGCTACTGAAGGTGATGTAAGGTGGTACTGAGGGTGATGTGAGGTGGTATTGAGGGTGATGTGAAGTGGTACTGAGGGTGATGTGAAGTGGTACTGAGGGTGATGTAAGGTGCTACTGAAGGTGATGTGAGGTGGATTGAGGGTGATGTGTGGTTTTACTGAGGGTGATGTGAGGTGGTACTGAGAGTGATGTGAGGTGGTACTGAGGGTGATGTGAGGTGGTACTGAGGGTGATGTGAGGTGGTCTTTGGAGTTAGGGAGGTTCTGAAAATGGTCCTTAAAAAATGTCATTACGTTAACTAAGATATCTAGCAGTGGTCAGCCCACTTGGCTTACACCCAAGACGACATGGGATCGAACCCCACTACGAAGCGAGACGTATAAGGGTTCGTTCGGGTTTTTAACCCCGGAGCGTTAGCCACCTAGCATAACCCAAGAAAGTCAGTGTGTCATCGAGGGGCTGTCTGCCTTATTTCCATTGGGGTCCTCAATATTGTCCTCCAGGATGCGACCCACACCAGTCGACTAACACCCAGGTACCTATTTCCTAGGTGAACGGAACAACAAGTGTAAGGAAACACGACCAATGTTACCACCCTTGCCGGGGATCAAACCACGGACACTCAACCTGTGAAGTGAGAGCTTTGCCCACCAGTCCACGGGCCAAGTTTATTTAGGCACAGGTACATATAAGAAGCACTGCAGCAGGCAGTGCTGCCCATGCTAGGCAGGTCCAAGTCACCTACTGACTTAAGCCAGTCAGGTTCAAGTCACATCTACTTAAGAAGGAAGGTGGAATGCAATGCTTTTTCTCCAAGGTTGATGGACTGATTACCTCATCTTTGTATCACTGCTACACCTATTTCCTCTGTATTTGACTGACGAAGCCTACTGTGTAGGAGAAACATTTCAACAATGAAGATATCCAAGTGTTGCACATGTGTTTTAATTTTCAACTTATCGGTATTTTATATCATTTTCAACAACACATTAGACCCACTTGCCCTAGCTAGTTTCAGGTCAACTCACACCCACTCTTGTATTTGTCTAACCTATTTTTTAAAAAATACAGGAGTTTGTTCCACTTATCTTGTTTGGTTAAATACTTTTAGCACATTATTTACATCTATATTTATTCCTGTTTTCCATTTATACACCTCAGTCATATCTCCCATTAATTCTACGCCTTCAAAGAGGGCAGATTTAGGGCCCTCAGTTTATCCTCATAGGAAAAATTTCTGATACAGGATCAAGTTTTTCATCCTTCTTTATACTGTACAGCATAATCTAAATTAGGCATAACCAAGATATATATAAAGTTGAAGAATAACCCGAGGACTCCTGTTATTTACACTTCTTGATATAAAGCCAAGAATTCTATTCGCTTTATTGCGCACTTATGCACTGTTGTCTTTTTTTAGATTACTGTTAACCAGAACTCCTAAATCTTTTTTACAATCATATATTAGAATCTACTTTAGTTTATAAATTTTCAAAGCTACTTTCCTTTCCAACGCATAGACTTTTGCATTTGTCTGAATTAAACGGCATCTTCCACTTCTCCGACCACTGCATCAGTGTATCCAGGTCTTCCTGCAGTGCTCTAGTGTCCTCGTCACAATTAATTCGACTCCTGTTTTGGTGTCGTCGGCAAACTATCATGCATAGTGTAAATTACTTAGATAACCCAAAAAAAGTCAGATGAAGTGACTCATTTCTATTGGGCAAGTCCCCTATACCTTCCGCCCCTATTACCTAGTCAGTCAGATAGGTACCTGGGATTTAGGTAGCATCCTGGGAAGATTTTAAATCGGTACAATAAAGCCTCAAGTGAAACAAGCTACATTGAACAAGAATAAAAAAGAAATAATAAATTGACTAGGTATGTTGCGGTATCCCAGGTTACCATTCGCAACCTCACAATCCATATAGTACTGCCAAGTACTATGTGTGTTTTTATATATCGGGAAAATTACTTACAGATATGATCTCTCAGTCCACAACAGGATTCGAACCTGAACACACCAACAGCTTCTGGGCGCACTTTATTATGATTTCCAAATTAAGAGAATGAATTTTGCCGAAAGGTTTAGCTTCTTCAAATACCAGTATTAATAATAAAATTATTATTTTTCTTATTATTATTTTATTATTATTATTATTTATTATTATTATAAAACTTTATTTTTTAATTGATAATACTATTTCTACTAATTATTATTATTTTAAAACTTATTTTAATTATTATTTATAATAATAATAATAATAATAATAATAATAATAATATAATGTCAGAGACCACAAGTTATGGATTGTAATATTATTATTATATAATAATATTGTGCTTTAAAGTTACTACAGCATCATGTAGACCAGAAAACACAAATTACCACAGCATCACTTGACCAGACCCTACACATATTACTACAGCATCATGTAGACCAGATCATACACATAGTTACTACAGCATCATGCAGACCGAACCTTACACATAGTTAACCACAGCATCATGTAGACCAGGATCATAAAAAGTTACTAACATCATGTAGACCAGATCATAAAACATATTACTACAGCATCATGTAGACCAGGATCATACACAAGTTACTACAGCATCATGTAGACCAGATCATACACATAGTTACCACAGCATCATGAGACCAGATCCCACACATAGTTACTACAGCATCATTTTAGACCAGGATCCCCAAAACATAGTTACTACAGCATCATGTAGACCAGGGTCCCACACATAGTTACTACAGCATCACGTAGACAAGGATCCCCCCCCCATAGTTACTACAGCATCATGTAGACCAGATCATACACATAGTTACTACAGCATCATGTAGGGATCATAAATAAATTACTACAGCATCATGTAGACCAGGGTCATACACATAACACAGCATCATGTAGACCAGGATCCTACACATAGTTCTAACATCATGTAGACCAGGATCATACACATAGTTACTACAGCACGAAAACCAGGATCCTCACATTTGTTACCAGCATCAAAGTAGACCAGGATCATACACATATTACTACAGCATCACGTAGACCAGGATCCTACACATAGTTACTACAACATCATGTAGACCAGGGTCCTACACATAGTTACTACAAAAATCATGTAGACCAGGGTCCTACACATATTTCTACAACATCATGTAGACCAGATCATACACATAGTTACTACAGCATCACGTAGACCAGGATCCTACACATAGTTACTACAACATCATGTAGACCAGATCCCACACATATTTCAAAAACACAGTAGACCAGATCCTACACATAGTTACCACAACATCATGCAGACCAGGATCCTACACATAGTTACTACAACATCATGTAGACCAGGATCATACACATAGTTACTAAAAATCATGAGACCAGATCCTACACATAGTTACTACAGCATCATGTAGACCAGATCATAAAATAGTTACTACAGCATCACGAGACCAGATCCTACACATACTACAACATCATGTAGACCAGGATCCTACACATAGTTACTACAGCACATGTAGACCAGGATCCTACACATAGTTACTACAACATCATGTAGACCAGGATCCTACACATAGTTACTTCAGTATCATTGTAGAATATTTTTCATATAGTTATTTCAGCATTATGAAGGCGAAGAGCCAGATAAACCCTTTCCCTTTCCGGTGAGGTGGCTCTTTATCCAAGAAATTGGTCCTATCCCCTTCGATCAAACGTGATTATCCTACCATTTTATTTTCCTGTCGTTGTTGGGCACTTAAAACATTAGTGCTTTCCATGAAAAAAATAATAATAATAATAATAATAATAATAATAATAATAATCTTTTTTTTAAAAACATGTACAAGGCCTACAGGTCATCTGACATCAGTGATATATTATTATATAGAAAGCCCCTTTTTATGCATTAGGCCCCCTTTTCTCCCAGGATGCAAAACCCCCACACTTTAGAGACTGTCATCTATTGAGGACACGGCAAATCTCCAAGAAGATATGAACCAAGTTTTAATGGGCAACGGAGAACAATATGATGTTCAATGAAGACAAAATTTTTTTCTACCTGTTATGGAGAACTGGAGGAAATAATAACTAGAACTGAGTATTACAAACTCTAATCATACAATAGAGCAGAAAATAATGTGAGGGACCTGGGAGTGGTAATGTCTGAGGATCTCACCTTTTAAGGGTCACAACAGTGCCAATGATCATAACTGCAAAGAAAAATTTTAGGAATGATAATGAGAACGTTGAAAAAGATGCTAAGCCAATGATGATCCTTTTTAAATCACTTGTTCTCTTAGGGTTGGGAAATTTCTGTCATTAACATCTCCGTTCAAAGCAGGTGAAATTGCAGATCTAGTGAATGTACAGAGAATCTTTTTGACATATAAATTCCATCAAACACCTCAACCACTGGGAACACTTGGAAGCACTTGACTTGGAAAATCCTTGGGAAATTTAAAGGTCCCCCTGCACACAGAAATCACCCCTTTTAAAGTAAAAAACTGGGCAGACGATGCAAATACCCCTAATGAAAAGTAGGGGCGCCATTAGTACCCCAAGAAAAAAACACCATAAGTGTCCAGGGCCCAAGACTGTTCAACAGCCTCACCAAGCAAAAGGGGAAATTACCAATAGGCCCCGGGCTCCCTTTCAAAAAGAGAGCTGGACAGATACTTAAAGTCGGTGCCGGATCAGCCGGGCTGTGGTTCAAAAGTTGGATTTATGTGCGGCCAGAGTAACAGCCTGGTTGATCAGGTCCTGATCCACCGGAAGGCTCGTCGTGGGACCGCCGCGGGGCGTTGATCCCCGAATACCCTCCAGGTAGACACCAATCGACTAACACCCAGGTACCTTTTTTACTGATACGTGAACATATATATATATAATAATAACGATGAAAAAATTCATTGTTTAGAATTTATAAATCGAAGACATGTGTTGTTATTTTAATGGGTTTATGCCTGGCTCGTTAATTATTTGTTCAACTAAACTCGGGGGTTAGCGCCTCGTCCACATATGGGGGCACAGCCTGCTTGTTCAGGCAGTGTTGCTGGTGATCTTCACAGCCCACAGCGTCGCAACTTTCTTCTTGAAAGTATCAGCTACCTGTAATTTTAGCTACCTGTGTTTCTATGACCAATGAGATATTTTTTATTGTGGCAACGTTTCGCTCCAGGGAACTTTGCCCCCGAACGGTTTTGACAATGAGTCTTTAATTGACATATTTTTTGGAAATTCTACCAACATTATTACACATTTATTCTATATTTCTGTCGGATGTTGAAGGAGCTGGTTACAGTCTGAATGTTATTTTTTTTTTTTTTTACTTTTCCTGAATATAGTTATTAATAATAATAATGATAATAATAATAATAACAATATTTTCAAAGAAGATACATTAGTTATAAACTTTGATTAATATTGTTTCTTAATCAAAACTCATTGAAATGCAGATCAATTTGGTCAGATTTCTTGCCATAACGTCGATATACACCGATAACTGTGCATTTTTAACCAATGTCGCTTAAAGCTTAAAGCTCGTGGCAGTGGCCGCTGGCTTTGTGGCAGTGGCCACTGGCTTCGTGGCAGTGGCCGCTGGCTGTGGCAGTGGCCGCTGGCTCGTGGCAGTGGCCGCTGGCTTCGTGGCAGTGGCCGCTGGTTCGTGGCAGTGGCCGCTGGCTTCGGGCGTGGCCGCTGGCTTGTGGCAGCGGCGCTGGCTTCGTGGCAGTGGCCGCTGGCTTCGTGGCAGTGGCCGCTGGCTTCGTGGGAGTGGCCGCTGGCGTGGCAGTGGCCGCTGCTTGTGGCAGTGGCCGCTGGCTTCGTGGCGTGGCCGCTGGCTGCAGGGCCGCTGGCTTTCGTGGCAGTTTCAGCCTGCACTTTTGTAGCGCCGCGATGATGCCGGCACCCAACATCCCCTTTCTGCACGAAGTCCAGCGAACGCGCCACAGCCCGGCTGATCTGGAATTGATTTGAGGAACCTGTCCCGTTCCCTCTTGAAACAGCCAGGGTCTGTTGGTAATATCCCCCTTTCGTTTGATGGGAGGCTGCTGAAATGTCTTGGGTCTCCTACACTAACTGTGTTATCCCTTTCTGTACTTATGTAACTCTTGACTCACGAAAAGTAATGACACGAGTGGCCCAGTGGCTAACTCGTCGATATGGAAATTTATGTCTCTCTGATCGGGTTCTATCCCCGCCGTGGTAGGGATGTAACCTTTATTTCGCTGGGGATGGGGGGGATATATTGCACCGTCTGCCAACTTGCTTTTGTGGGAGTGATTTCGTGTGAGATTTGGGACCAACTTCTTTAGGATCTTCCAGGTTAAATTATTTTGCAACTTTCTCCCTGGTTAAAGGTAGTACAAGTCAAGAGACTTCAAACGTTCTCACAATTTAAGTGATTTTCTGAATTTGTTCATGCAGTAAAAACACACACAAAGCTGCTAATTTTCCCAACAAACACACCTAAGTCAGCAGATAGTGGACCCAACGAGATAGAGAACACACAAACCTTATCTTCACAAATTGAGGACCGGTAAAAACAAACAATATAAAAAACAAAAAAATTCTGATCAAAACAACAAGTCCAGACTACATACAGGAGTCCTGATCAGAAAAAACATATAGCTATAGGGTCCCTTTACCAAATTCAACTTCAACAACAAGAACATAAACTGGGATCGGGTAACTATTTAAAAAAACATGTTGGGAAGATATCTTAAATTAATGGACCCTCCGTGTTGAAAAGTCAACCCCCCCGGTAGCTAAGTATGTTAAAGGCATTCCTCTACAAAAAAGAGAAAAGTAAACTGGAGAGAAAAAACGCCCCTATACAGGAAAGACGAAAATCCAGAGCCCCTCAAAGAATGCCGGACTATCATTCAGGGAAAGGGAAGCGCTAACCAGGAAGTGGTATTGATAAAATTAAAGGACTCATACAGGATCCGGGAGAGTCAAGAGGGCAAAAGCATTAGTGAAATTGAAAGAAATTCAAAATTTTTCTTTTCATATGAAAAAACAAGGCAAACCACTTCATTGGGCCCTGCTCGCAAACGGATCTTCAGATTTACAAGAAATAGTGAATACTGAAATATCAATATATGTGTTCACAAACCACTAATCCGTCTAAGAGACAACCCAAACTTTTTTTCGAATGACCAAAAACCCTGCCAATTTTTCCCAAATTTTCCCGCAAAACCAACTCCCAATTTTGGGGCCATCGACGACATGCCCATGCACCCAGCCCCGGCCCAGCTCGTGGAACCTTTTCATTAAAACTGCAAAACCCTCCCGGGGTTAAATCTATGGAAAGGAGCTTGCACGGCGAGTTTCCCACGTCCTAAAAACAACGGATTTCCCCCCTCCAAAAAGGTGGCAGAAAAACGTAGCTAAGAATTTAAGCCAATAGTTTAACGTCCCTATCAAAAAAATCTTTAAAAGAGTTCAAAGAAGCAGGATAAAAAACCCCCTGGACTAAAAAAAGCACAACCCAGGGCAACATGGTTTCAGGCGGGTCGCCCCTGCCCTTCAACTGCTAGACCACTTGATATGGTCTTAGATGCTCTGGAAAACAAGCAGAATCAGATGTAGTATACACAGATTTCACAAAAGCCTTTTCAAGGGCGATCTGGTTTAAAAGCCCCAAAATGCGTGCTAAAGGGTAACTGGGAAAGTAGGGAGATGGATCTTCAACTTTCTAAAACCCAAACGAAAACAAAAGTAGTGGTAACAGAGTTAAATCGGATGTTTCCATAGTGAAGAGCTCGTCCCCTAAGGCAAATCTCCCCTATCCTGTTCCTCATTCTCATATCAGACATAGACAGAGATGTAAAAAATGCATATATCCTTTTAATGATACTAGGATCTCATGATGTCATCCCTTTAGGACACGGGAAATCTCCCAAAAAATATAAACCAAGTTTTCCAATGGCAACAGAGAACAATATGATGTTCAATGAAAACAAATTCCCTTCCGTTTGGGAAACTGGGGGAAATAATAGCTAGGGCTGAGTATTTTAAACCCCAAAAACCCCAAAAGGCGGAAAAGTAAAGAAAGACCTGGGGTGGGAATGTTCATGACCTCACCTTCAAGGACCACAACAATGCCACTATTACATCTGCGAGGAAACTGATAGGATGGATAGAGAAATTAAGACAAGGGTGCCGAATGATGATCCTTTTTAAACACTTGTTTCCTAGGCTGGGGAAAACTGCTGTACATTACATCCCCATTCGGGAGGTGAAATTCAGTCAAAAATGTACAGAGAACCTTTCTGCGTATAAGTTCCCTCAAAACCCTTTAAATCTGGGAACCCCGGGAAAACTGACATTTCCTGGACGCAGGGAGAAGTATATCATAATCTACACCTGAAGATTTTGGAGGACTGGTCCCCCAAAATGCACACAGAAATACTCCATACAAAACAAAGACTTGGAAGGGGCAACTCCCCATGAAAAGTAGGGCGCCACTGGTACACTGGAAAAAACAATAAGTGTCCGGGCCCAAGACTGTTCAACACCTTCCACCAACCATAAGGGGCATTACCAGTAGACCTCTGTTGCCTTCAAAAAGGGGCTGGACAATATCAAAATCAGTTCAAAACAACCAGGCGTTTCAAGTTGGGCTACGTGCAGCCACAGAACAACCTCTTGATCAGGCCCCGATCACCCGGGGCCCGGTCAAGACCGGGGGGCCGGAGACGTCGATCCCCGGAATGCCCTCCGGTGATCCAGGTGTGAAGGTTCTCTGTACATTCTGAGATTTGCAAGACTATTGGGGAAAGTCTAAGTTATTTACCAAAAACAAAATTCAACTGTTAAGTCTTCTCCAAAAAAGTAAAAAATTTTTTTTTTTTTGGGGGAAATTTTTTTCCAATCCAAAAGGGTTTAAAACAAAGGACCGCTGGGAGACCTTGGGTCAGGGGGGTGCAGGATACCTCCCGTGAAAAACAGGGGGCGATAATGCACTAGAAGAACCTAATTTTAAGGACCAAGACTCTTCATCCTCTCCCTCCCTGCAAAAAAGGACCCCAACAAACTTCTAGCTGTCTTTAAAAAATTGATAGTTTCCTGAAAAGCGTTTTTTTATTACTGGCTCGTGGGGATGTAGGACTGTGGGGTGGGCACTAACACGATTGATCAGGATCCCCAAAGGGCCCGGTCTGGACCGGGGCCCGGGGGAAAGGGTGACTTCCACCATGGGTAAAGTTAATCACATCATGAGACGTAATATTATCGCTGATGACATCAACACTTGTGTGTAAGTTTACTTACACACAGGTACATAAGTATAATTATCATACATAGTGTAAATTCCCAGGAAAACCCCCAAAAATCAGACAGAGTGACTTATTTCCATTGAGATCCTTGTACCTTGTAATGGATGTTAAAGCAGGGTATATCCATGGAAGATCAGGATAGATCAAATTCTTTGGAACAAGAGCTTTTCATCTGTACTGATGCACCCACCATGATGGCAAGTAGAGAAGAATCTCGCGAAACTGAGCAGAGGTATAACCCGGTAAGAAGCACCGCTGTCCTGGGAGACTCTGGTGTTTTCACCAGCTCTTAAAATACTTTAGTTCAGTCTCATTACTAGATACAACTAATGTTGACCCCGTAAACAAAATAATATTGTTGGATTTTTAACTTGAAGGGTTAGCCACCCAGGGATAACCCAAGAAAATAGGGGTCATTGAGGACAATCTGTCTTATTTCTATTTAACCGTTACCAACCGAAAGGACCTAAGTTCAATCCCGGGCGGGGGCAAATAGTATGGACAAGGCTCCTAGCACTTGTTGCCCCTACTCACTTAACAGTAAATAGGGACCAAGGGGTTAGTTGACTGTTGTGGACGCATCCTCATGGATGGCTTCAAGACTCAGACAGAAATAAGCCCCTTGGCCCCCTGGGTTGTCCCGGCTTCTTAATCTCAGAGATTTATAATAATTAAAAAAAAAATATTCATCTTGGTCAGTTACAAACATTATTTTGGTCAAGTCTTTCAAAATATGTTTAAATTTTGAAAGCAATTATAATGTTGATGTTAGTACCTAGTGTTGGTCGCATTACCTGAGTGTTGGTCCAATACCTGAGTGTTTGGGCACAATACCTGAGTGTTGGACGCAATATCTGAGTGTTGGCCTCAATCCTGAGTGTTGGCTTAATACCCAGCGTTGGTCACAATACCTGAGTGTTTGCCTCAATCCTGAGTGTTGGTCACAATCCTGAGTGTTGGTCGCAATACCTGGGGTGTTTGGTCACAATACCTGAGTGTTGGTCGCAATACCTGAGTGTTGGTCGAATACCTGAGTGTTGGTTAAAATACTTAAGACGATAAGCAAGGAGAGCACCTCAGTATGTCTACTGGCCCATGCTAGGCAGGTTTAACTCACACCCACTCATGTACTTGTCCAACCTGTTTTTAAAACTACCCAAAGTTCTTGCTTCAGTAACGGTACTCCGCAGTTTGTTCCACTCATCCACAACTCTATTGGAAAATCAGCACTTTCCTATATATATTTTTAAAATCTAATTTTGTCCAACTTGATCCCACTGCTGCGAGTCATGTCTTGGTTAGATATTTTCAGTTGTGTTATTTATATCGTTTTATTTATTCCTATCTTCCATCTGTACACTTCACTCATCCCCTAATTATACGCCATTCTGAGTACAAATTCACTGCTCTCAGTCTGAGCTCTTAAGAAAGACTTTGGATACATGATATTAACTGCTATTTGTACTCCTGTTATTTGTACTCCTGTTATTTGTACTCCTGTTATTTATACTCCTGTTATTTATACTTTTTGATATGAAGCCAAGAATTCTATTAGTTTTATTGTGAATATTTACGTACTGTTGTCTTGGCTTTAGATTACTGCTGACCAGAACTTTTAAATTTTTTTCCCCTTTTCAGAGTGATTGAGATTTACATTATTTGTATTTTAAGTGTCACGCTATAGTTTTTTTTCCTGGGATTAGAACCTTGTGTCTAAAATAAATGGCACATTTCGCTTCTCCGACTACTCTATTGACCTATCCAGATCTTTCTGTAGAGCTCTGTTTAGTATTGATCGCATCACCTGAGTGTTGGTCACAATAACCAAGCGATCTGTTAATTAAGCTGCTCTAAACAACCATGTCAGTCAGTGGGTATGTTTGTACTTCAGTGTTGTAGCCCTCAACTCACAACCGAAAAATGGGGTATCAACAGTATTGTGTAGTATTCTCCATGGCAGGATTCCTGGCCAAGTCTTGCTCGGGAGCCTGCCTAAAAGTGGTATTAGGAAATCTATCTATGAATATACTACACAAGTAATACTGTTGACACGGGTTCGATTCCAGACTGGCAAGCATATGAGCAAGTCTTCTTTCACCTTCACCTTCTACCTCTGTTCGCCTACCTCCGTTCACCTAGCAGTAACTAGGCACCTGGGAGAGCGTTCACCACAGTAACTAAGCACCTGGGAGAGCGTTCACCTAGCAGTAACTAGGCACCTGGGAGAGCGTTCACCTAGCAGTAACTAGACACTTGGGAGAGCGTTCACCTAGCAGTAACTAGGCACCTGGGAGAGCGTTCACCTAGCAGTAACTAGACACCTGGGAGAGCGTTCACCAGGCAGTAACTAGGGACCTGGGAGAGCGTTCACCTAGCAGTAACTAGGGACCTGGGAGAGCGTTCACCAGGCAGTAACTAGGCACCTGGGAGAGCGTTCACCTAGCAGTAACTAGGCACCTGGGGGAGCGTTCACCTAGCAGTAACTAGGCACCTGGGAGAGCGTTCACCTAGCAGTAACTAGGCACCTGGGAGAGCGTTCACCTAGCAGTAACTAAGCACCTGGGAGAGCGTTCACCCAGCAGCAAAAGGCACCTGGGAGAGCGTTCACCAGGCAGAAAAGGCACCTGGGAGAGCGTTCACCTAGGCCCAAGGTTAACCCAAAGGGACCTGGGAGGCGTTCACCTAGCAGTAACTAGGGACCTGGGAGAGCGTTCACCTAGCAGTAACCAGGCACCTGGGAGCGTTCACCTAGCAGTAACTAAGCACCTGGGAGAGCGTTCACCTAGCAGTAACTAAGGGACCTGGGAGAGCGTTCACCTAGCAGTAACTAGGCACCTGGGAGAGCGTACTTTACGCTGGTCACAAACTAGAGACGACTGGATGATCCTTACGTAATTAGTCCACACAATTTAGCTCGGCTTCTCCTGGCTTATTAATCTTCCGAAGAAAGTCTTTTTGTTTTGCTTCTTCCTGTTTATTTGTTCTTCTTTTATTTTTTCCTTTCTTTTTTTTTTTAACATTAATATTGCCTTCATAATAGTTCTTGGGTCATCATGTAGATAAACGGCTCAGAGAACCGACAGGATGATGTTTTAGACAAATTGTGGAAGAGTTACACAGGTTTTAACTCATCATCATCATTATCATCATCATCATCAAGGTTTCCCTCTACTCAGTAGTTAAACGGTCGTCGTCTCCCTACACCAACCCCTTTTAATCCCTGCTAAAAAAGGGCTGAGTGCTGTCAGTGTCATCTATTCAAGGCATTCACGGTGTTCGACACGATGAGAAAGGCTCCACTGACTTTGAATAGCGTGGTCCGCTTGTGCCCTGGAAGGGGACCTGGGAAAGGGGTTGAAGGGTCGGAAGTTTCCTGAATAATTGCCAGCTTTCCTTTTCTTAATATTAATTTCAATTTCAAATATTCTCCTATTAAGCCCTTTTGAGTTTTAGTTCATTTGCCTTTGTGGATCCATAGGCTTATGTGGTACCGTACAATAATGGATTAAAGTGACTGTATCGCATCCCCACATATGTGCCCACTGAGGACGGATATGAGTACATAAACTACCCGTCCATGGGGTGGATATGAGGGGCACATAAAACTAGCCACGTCCAGGATGGATATGAAGTGCAATAACAGTTACTACGTCCACAGGATGGATTTGAGAACCCAGTGCAGTTAAAGTTATCACTAACATTCCCAGGATGAATATAGGCGTGAGTAATAACAATTACTGTCTCAGGATTAATATAGAAGTGCACAATAAAAAGCCATTTATTCCGAAACGTTTCATCCTACACAGTGGGCTTCTTCAGTCGAGTAAAGAGGAGGCAGCAGAAGCCGTAGAGATTTTAAACACCATTTAATCAGTCCTCCCTTGAAGATGTAGCAAAACTGGAGAAGTGTTTTTTCCCATAGTCTGGAACAATGTGAAATCTCCATACTTTTGTTGTTTCACACTGTTCCAGACTATGAAGAAAACTCTTCTCCAGGCTGATTCCCTGACCACCTCAACACTACGTCCTCAAGAAGCCCACGGTGTAGGGAGGACGTTTGGGAATATAGATACCAAACTGTTGCACATGTGGCCTTATTTATCAACTTGTAGGTATTGAATACTATTATCATATTCATTCCCCTCTCAAAAATGGATATGAGATACACAGAAAACTAGCAGCTACCATTTACAGACGGGATGATAAGGTCAGTATGTTAAACTAGTCACTGTTATGGGGTGCACAATGATATAGAAAACACTGTGCTCATTTATTATCATACTGCCAAAGCTGCTAGTTTATTGTGCACCTCATATCCATCCATGGGGTAGAACAAGAGAGAGTACACACAAGTGTAATAATGTTGGTAGAATTACCGATAGTGTTAGTAAAAAAAAACATGTGCAACTAATGTGACGTTTAATGGCAAGTTTCGCTCTCCGAAACTTTGTCGAGGTGTAAGGCTTGATAAAGTTCCTGGAGAGCGAAACGTTGCCACAAAACAATGTCGCATTAGTTGCAATTGTGTCCTTTTACCTAATTCACAAAATGCCTAGGAACTAGCCCAAAAAGAGTTAGCCGGAGTTTATCAGGATATACTGTACCTGGATATACTGCACCTGGATATACTGTCCTGGATATACTGCACCCTGAGGATATACTGCACCTGGGTATACTGCACCTGGATTATACTTCTGTACCTGGATATACTGCACCTGGAACTAAAACTGCCCAAAACTTCGGATATATACCCGTTTTCCCTGGAAAATTTCCTGGTACATCTCGATATACTGCACCTGAATATACTGCATATGGACATACTGCACCTGAATATACTGCACCTGGATATACTGACCTGGATATACTGTACCTGGATATACTACTCCTGAATATACTGAACCTGGATATACTGCACCTGGTTATACTGCTCCTGAATATACTGCACCTGGATATACTGCACCTGGATATACTGCACCCGGATATACTCCCCTTTCCTGAATATACTGCACCTGGATATACTGCAGCCACCTGGATATACTGCTGAATATACTGCACCTGGATATACTGCACCTGGATATACTGCACCTGGATGTACTGCACCTGGATATACTGCTCCGAATATACTGTACCTGGATATACTGCACCTGGATATACTGCACCGGGATGTACTGCACCTGGATATACAGCTCCTGAATATACTGTACCTGGATATACTGCATCAACAATTTGTTTTAACTGTTGCCAAAAATTCAGTACATTATTTTAATGTTTTTGGTGATGTATTACGTACTATAAATGGATATGGGATAAACCACTCATTCTGTTTTTTTTTTTTAATCGTGTTATTACGATTTCGTGAGTCATGGATATGGGACACATACTGAACTAATCGTTACCGTCCATAGAATGGATATGGGACACACAAGATCAAAAATGGGAGGAGTTATAAACCTGCCGCTACTGTCCAGGCGTTGGATGCGCGATGTACACTAATTAAATAACATATTAATCAGTATAATTTCAAATAATCTTATCCAGTTAATTCTGTTTACTATTATTTTTTTTGTTCTACTGGACAGAAAGTTAAATTCATCTACCCACTTTTCCAGTTATTCCTTTGTCACGCATTTTGTTTGCTTTTTGACCACGATCTCCCTTGTCGAAGGCTTTTGCAAAGTCTGTGCAAACTGCTACTGCAGTCTGTTTGTCCCCCCGTGCATCCAAGACCCTGTCATAGTGGTCCAGTAGTTGGAGAGGCAGGAGGTCCAGTAGTTGCAGAGGCAGGAGCGACCTGCTGTAAGCTCATGCTGCCTGGGTTGTGCAACTGTGCACTGTGCATTCTGTACACTGTTCATAGTTCATAAGAACATAAAAAAGGGGAGGAACACTGCAGTAGGTCTGTTGGCCCATCCCAGGCAGGTCCTTCACAAATCCAACCCGCTAACATGCACCTGCTGCTACACTCCTTCCCAACATAACTTTACTTTTGAGGGAGGAGAGAGAGAGAGAGAGAGACATGATAATATATACCTGAAAAGTACTTGAGGGCCTTGTCCTAAACCTTCACACTGCCATAACAACATACTGGAGTGAGAGATATTGGAAGGTAAATAAACCCATTGAAAAGCAGGTGCAGTGAACACAATAAGGAAACACTGTTTCAAACCCTCTGACCCCAGACTAGTCAACATCTTACCAGAAGATATCGAAACACAGCTGGGACAAGTGTAAAAGTCTTCAAGATGAAACTGGACAAGTATCTTCACGGGGTTACAGATCAACCAGGCGGATGGATATGTTGGGCAGCGGGCCACCAAGCAATAGCCTGGTTGTCCAAGAAGAACCAGCACCAGACGAGCCTGGCTTATGGCCGGCTCCTGGGGTAGAAAAATTTTCGGATCTCATCAGAGGTATAGCAAAGTAGACGCTGGGGAGGGGGTTGCAAATGCGGCCCGGTACGAGATCAGGCTTCCCTGTTGCCGGCTAGATTCCAGATTGTTGGGGGCCGCCACGTAGACCAGCGTGTCACCACAGCCTGGCTGATTAGGAACTGATTGTGGACTATATCATTTTCCTCTTTAAAGATACTCAAGGGTTTGTTTGTAAGTCCTCATGCGTGAAGGAAGGTCTGGTTGATAATGGCTTGATCCTCCAGGTGGCTTGATCCTCCAGATGGCTTGATCCTTCAGGTGGCTTGGTCCAGGACCAGGCCACTGGAAACATCTTTCAGGTATCCTTCAGGTTGTTGAAGAACTTGGGTTCACTTACATTTACTGAACTATCTCTCAGTGTACCATGGAACCCGTTTCAGGTTTAGGCCGATTTCCCCAGCATTTTTCTGGTGCAAATTATAAAAAAAATTTTCCCGCCTGAGTTTCCCGGAGTACAACTCGAAGTATTTGAAGCGTTGCTAGTAATTCAGGTGTTTGACTGAATCTATATGTGCGGGACGGAGGCTGCTCCTATAACAGGGAATTCCAGCTCAGTCAGAACAACTGACTTGAAGAATGTCATCTCTTATTTCTGAAAGTTCTGATTGTTCAGCTTATCATTTTTCCTTGCGGCTGATTATAAATTGTTTTGAAGAAGAAAGGGAGAAAAGAAGAAGAAAATATGGAAGCAGAAAGAAGAAAAAAGAAACAGAAAGAGATGATAAGAAAACATAAGAAATAAAATGATGATAAGGATGACGATTAGTAAGAGTCCCAGAGAGTATATATCCCAGGATAAACAAAGGAAACTCAGCAGTGTGGCTTAACAGTTACTCATTTTTAGTTACGTTTTACGTAACAGTCTACTATTTTTAGTTACGTATTTCCCGCAAGTCTATCATTCTTAGTTACGTATTTACCGCAACAGTCTACTCATTCTTAGTTACGTATTTACCGCAAGTCTACTCATTCTTAGTTACGTATTTCCCGCAACAGTCTACTTATTAACAGTTATATATTTGCTGCTAGGTAAAAAGGATAAGTATTAAGCAAGTTTATTTAGGTACAGGCACATAACTACACTTAAACAAATTATCATTTAAGGAAATGTGTAAATTACCAGGGGATAACCAAAAAAAAAAAGACCGACAAAGTAACTTATTTCCATGTATTTTTTTTCGACTGTGAACTGATCGCTGTCCATCTCTGGCTACGAGGTGAACACAGCAGAATCGTGACGCTGAGGTTAACGTAATAACTCAGTATAAACAACAGGGAAGGAGAGAGCGTCCTTGAAGAGTGTTTCGGGGTTGTGTGACTGTCTTAGCGCTGTGGTCTGCCTTTTCCCCTCCCCCCAGGAGGTGCAGGTCACCACAGGGCCCGGCCACCTTCCCTGCCAAAGGCCTTCTCTATAAGACAAACCCCCGGCATTAGCAAATAAATAGCTCGGGACTAATGACTGCCAGAAGTTGGGGGCAGCAGCTGTTCTCAGCTGCTGATTGTGGCTACAGTCAGAGTTTTTCAGCGGATCTAAATAATAATAATAATAATAAAAATTCACAGAGCAGGTGAGACTTGAACTCATAGGCAGGGGACCAGTGACCAATGTGTTATTACGCTTTGTGAGCCATAATACCAATAATAATAATTATAATAATGAAAAGAAGAGAACAACCATAAGTTACAGTAACAACAGCAGCAGCAACAACAAAATAATTACAACATACTTTATTTGGATTATAACCTCGGATGCTTAATGTCACAGGATAACCCAAGAAAGCCAAGCAGCCTGGCTTATTTTAGTTGGGGTTTTAGGTCGACCCCAAGAATACCACCCGCAACAGCAGACTAAGTCCGGGGTTTATCTGTTACTGCTAGATCAGGGGTCGGGAACTGGGGTAAATTATCCCAAATGGGGTAAAAATGAAAATCTCAGGGGTAATGAAGGCTCAATAAACATATATATAAAATTCACAAAAATTTTTATTTAATAAACGAGGAAATTACGAAAGTTATATTTTTTAGACTAATAATTTGTAGTTTCTTAACAAAATTAAAAATTTAAATTTTTGGGCCATTTCTTAAGTTGGCAATGATGTAAAACTGGTAAGGAAAAGCGGCGGCAGGAACACCCTGAGTGTCAGCAGTGACTCGGGAACCGGCACGACAACCACACGTCCCATTGTCGACCCCCACTTCTTAATTTTTGAACTGTGAGCTCAGTACGCTACCATTGAGCATCAAGGTTCGTTTAGAATGACTCGTTAGCCCTTGTAATTATGGAACAATACTGGGAACGGCTAATCTTTAATCATTCTCCTTCAAAAAAGCTTCTTTTGAACTCCGACAAAGTTTAATACTCAAGCCGCTTATAACCCCAGTGGAGGGGAAGTTTTCTGTATTCAAACAGGGAAGGTAACTCCCACCATCAGCTGGGTCTTAGCCAGGCATCCCCGGGTCCTCGTTGGCTCCCGTACACACCCCGTAAACAACATTAATTTTGTATTGTATCTTCCACGATATAAACGATCTAACCATCAGTATGTAGCCAAATGTTCTAATCCTGTTACATGCTTAACATGACACGTGAATAGCAACACCTTTACTAAATGGAATCTAATCCTTCGACAAACTTTTCCGATTTGTCATCTGATAGTGATCCTTTTTTTTTTTATCGCCTGGGATTTATTTAATACTTTCAAAATTAAATGTTTTTGAAGAAAAAGGTTTTTATTCTTGTGCTTAATTGTGGTTGCAGGAGTCGAGTCGCAGGTTCTGGCCTCGCCTCTCAGCTGGCCGCTACTTCTGGATGCGTGTGTCCTGTTATACCTGTTCTTAAAATGACGTATTGATCCTGCCCTACCCCCTCGATGTGCTTCATGTGTCTTTTTGACTTCCAGCTGTGCCCTCGTGTACCTGAGCCCCGCCTCTCAAATAGATCTTCCTGTCCACCTTGCCATTTCGTCTCAGTATTTTGCATGTCGTAATCAGGTCATCTCTTGTTCTTCTGTTCTCTAATGACGTTATGTATAGCTCCTCTAGTCTCTCCTCATAACCTCTTCTCCTCAGCTCTGGGACTAATATCGTTTCAAATCTTTGCACTTTTTCTATCTTCTTTGCATGTTTTATTAGATGCGGGTTCCATACTGGCGCTGCGTACTCCAGGTTCAAGAGTGCCTCCTTGTTAGGTTCCTCAGTTATTCGGTTGATAATGAAATGTGGATCCCAGGATACACTCTATTCAGATGCAACCGTGAAAGCTTGCAACAAGGGGAAGGGGAGGATAAAAAACACGAAATGGTCACTGTATGCAAAATGCAAGAGGATCAGCAAATAGAATGAAATGCACATATGAGGGATCAGTATGTAATAATGTCAAGTGACAGATCAATTAAAGACTTTCGAAAGGGGAAATCATACCACAAGTGTCATTCTTCAAGGCGCTTGCTCAGTCTTCAGGGAATTAAGAAATGTAAAATCTTTCCAGGAATTTAATATATTAAATTTTTAGATTTAGTATATTAAATCTTTAGATTTTTTTAATATGAGTATTTGACATTTCTATTACAGCCTGGAAATATTTTTAATATTTCTATTACAACCTGGAAATATTTTTAATATTTCTATTGCAACCTGGAAATATTTTTAATATTTCTATTACAACCTGGAAATATTTTTAATGGATTTCCCCTCTGAATAGTTTTGGTGATCTTATAAGAGAAACACAGCACCACCTAGGTGGTAGAACACGTGAAAACAACACCATCTAGGTGGTGGTAAACGTGAAACACACCATCTAGGTGGTGGTAGAACACGTGAAACAACACCATCTAGGTGGTGGTAGAACACGTGAAACAACACCATCTAGATGGTGGTAAGAGACTACGTGAAACAACACCATCTAGGTGGTGGTAGAACACGTGAAACAACACCATCTAGGTGGTGGTAGAACACGTGGAACAACACCATCTAGGTGGTGGTAGAACACGTGAAAAAACACCATCTAGGTGGTGGTAGAACACGTGGAACACAACACCATCTAGGTGGGGTAGAACACGTGAAAACAACACCATCTAGGTGGTAGTAGAACACGTGGAACACAACATCATCTAGGTGGGGTAGAACAGTGGAACACAACATCATCTAGGTGGTAGTAGAACACGTGGAACACAACACATCTAGGTGGTGGTAGAACATGTGGAACACAACATCATCTAGGTGGTAGTAGAACACGTGGAACAAAACACCATCTAGGTGGTGGTAGAACATGTGGAACACAACATCATCTAGGTGGTAGTAGAACACGTGGAACAAAACACCATCTAGGTGGTGGTAGAACACGTGGAACACATCATCTAGGTGGTAGTAGAACACGTGGAACAAAACACCATCCAGGTGGTGGTAGAACACGTGGAACACAACATCATCTAAGTGGTAGTAGAACACGTGGAACCAACATCATCTAAGTGGTAGTAGAACACGTGGAACACAACACCATCTAAGTGGTAGTAGAACACGTGGAACACAACACCATCCAGGTGGTGGTAGAACACGTGGAACACAACATCATCTAAGTGGTAGTAGAACACGTGGAACACAACACCATCTAGGTGGTAGTAGAACACGTGGAACACAACACCATCTAAGTGGTAGTAGAACACGTGGAACACAACACCATCCAGGTGGTGGTAGAACACGTGGAACACAACATCATCTAAGTGGTAGTAGAACACGTGGAACACAACACCATCCAGGTGGTGTAGAACACGTGGAACACAACATCATCTAAGTGGTAGTAGAACACGTGGAACACAACACCATCTAGGTGGTGTAGAACACGTGGAACACAACACCATCTAGGTGGTAGTAGAACACGTGGAACACAACACCATCTAGGTGGTGGTAGAACACGTGGAACACAACACATCTAGGTGGTAGTAGAACACGTGGAACACAACACCATCTAGGTGGTGGTAGAACACGTGGAACACAACACCATCTAGGTGGTGGTAGAACACTGGAACACAACACCATCTAGGTGGTAGTAGAACACGTGGAACACAACACCATCTAGGTGGTGGTAGAACACGTGGAACACAACACCATCTAGGTGGTGTAGAACACGTGGAACACAACACCATCTAGGTGGTGGTAGAACACGTGGAACACAACACCATCTAGGTGGTAGTAGAACACGTGGAACACAACACCATCTAGGTGGTGGCAGAAGTAACAATTGCAGCAGTATTTTTTAATTACTTAATTTTTGTTTCAGTTGGTCAGTGTGATGTTGCATCAGCAGGAGGATGATGCCGCCGCTTGTCACCACAACATAAACTGTGTCAGGGTAAGTAGGCCTAAGGCCTTCATTTCTGCCAATTTGGGTCCTGATTTGCATTTTCCGGCCGGTTAGCAAGGTTACCTGCAGAAGATTCCAGAGGTCACAGCCCAGTCCTAGACTAGGCCTCTTTTGTTGATGGCCTGATCAACCAGGCTACTGGTGCTGCTGCATGCAATTCATCTCAGACACCACAGGCCGGCTAATCAGAAACTAACATGGGCTCCCGGGCTCCGAGGTAGTGAAACTGAACTCTCGAAACTCTTCAAAGGTATATCAAGGTATTCATCCAAGACCATGTTATAATGTCCCAGTAGTTGCGAGGGGCAGGTGCGACCTGCTCTTATATAATGTTGCTCTGAGTTGTGCACTTGTTGTATACCTTTGATGAGTTTCGAGAGTTTTTCTACTTTTGGAGCCCGTCCAATGGTCAGGCTCGTCTGGTGCTAGCCTGATCAACCAGGCTGTTGCTGCTGGAGGCCCGCTGCCCCACATATCCATCACAGCCTGGTTGATCTGGCACCTGGGGAAGATGCTTGTTTCCTCTTCTACACTTGTCCCAGCGGTGTTTCTGATATCTTCTGTAAGATGATAAATAATCTAGGACCAAGAATGTTGATGTTGTGAATCCATGTGGTTAGAGAACTTTTTTTAAAAAAATCAAGGATTTTTATAATGTGGGACTTCAGTGTTATCAGTCTATAGTTCTTTGATATTGTTGTACTGCCATCTTTGTGGGGTGGGATATATCCTTTGTTTTTAATAGCTGTGGGCTGACCTCCCTTGAATTGGTTTTCTCAAGGTACCACCAGAGGGTTTCTTGCAATTCTTGGTGAACACATTGAAAAAAAGGAAACAGTTTTAATGTAATTTTAATCATAACTATGTTATTGCTGTGACCAGTTTCGAGGATCTTCATCTCACGCGTCCTCTCACAGGTATATCACAGACATCAGCGCTAACTTCTGCCGTGGTGACAGTCCCCGGCAGAATCTTACGTTGTCAACTGCTTCTCCGGTGCCAGATCAGACTATAATAGCTATGCGGGCTGTCAGCTGCCAGCGGCAACAGTCTCTTTGAACAATCAGGAAGCCTGGCATCCTGCTCTCAGTACTGGTCACAGACATACCACAGACACCGTCGATATGTCCGCCTTCTTATCAATGGACACTTTCATTATTCATTAACTAAATACGAAAAAGGTATTGGGTTGGGGAAGGGGTAGAACCAGCATGTTGGGGGGCCTTTTAAGCCCATAAACGTCTATAAAAAAATTTTTTAAACAGACGTAAATCTCATTAGGTATCCGGACTAGGTACTTTAAAGTCGTTTCCTGAATTTTTTTTTTCATCCCTAAGGTGTTCGTATGTAACTTGAAAACGCCTGGGAACCGATCGGCTTTTTTAACGCTGGCGTGGTATTGCTTATGTCTTAGTCATCAATTATAGTGTCTCATTCATCAGTTCCTGGGATTGATGAATGAGACACTTTTTCAAATTTGGGTATTTTTATTCCAGAATAAAGTTACCCAAATGTTGCGGAGGCCGGACGTTCACCCAGGAACCATCAGGAGGCCGGGACGTTCACCTCGGGAAACCCAAAGGGGGCCTGGACGTTCACCCAGAACCATCAGGGCCCCGGACGTTCCCCCCAGGAACCATCGGGAGGCCTGGACGTTCACCTCAGGAACCATCAGGAGGCCTGGTTCACCTCAGGAACCATCAGGAGGCCGGGGACGTTCACCTCGGGAACCACAGCATACGAAAATTTTTAAATGTTTTTCTGTATTTTATTAAAAAAGTCTAAAAAGAATAAAAATGCACAAAGGATGAACAATACACAAATAACACTTAGTGTTTCAGGTGATTTGGCCAAAAGGGAAAATTTCATAATTTTTTTCCCCTACGGGGGTTATTTGTGAAAAAACGTCTGTTAATGATTACTTGGATCGTTCCCCCTCGTCTCAGTCTCAGACCAGACCTCCTAAAATTAAAGGAAATGTTACAAGAATAAGAACTATTAAGAAACACCATACGAAAACAAAGATTATTTATACTATTGAAAATAATTTTAAGATTTCTTGCCTTTTTTGCATATTTACAAGACAGGAAGAAATGGCAAGGAGCCTTCCGGGGGCAAAATATTCACCAGACT
Organism: Cherax destructor; assembly: GCA_009830355.1. NCBI lineage: Eukaryota > Metazoa > Arthropoda > Malacostraca > Decapoda > Parastacidae > Cherax > Cherax destructor. Next base: position 8,635 of record WNWK01010475.1, on the reverse strand, counting down.
TCCACTTGGCTTTTATACGAGAGGAGGGGACTTCCTTTTACGTGTTCATGAAAAAGACGATATTCAAGCAACCCAGGACAATAAAAAAAAATTTTTTTAAAAAAATTCTCTATTTTTTTTTTACCACCAAAAAATAAACTAACAACCTTGATTTGTCGGGAAAAATTTTAGGTCGAAGGTCAAACTTCAGTTAGTATGTTTATTGCATTATTTGGGGGCCCAACGGCACATTCTGGCAATGAAGAAGACTTACATTCATTTTTAAGAGGCATTTAAAAGGGGCAGTGGAATGTTTTCCAAAAAGAGCCAAAAGAAAAGGCGCCGTGGAAAATTTAAAAATTTTACTGCCGCGCTGAGTCAATAAACATCTGAACACTGGGAAAGCTGACAGCGCCTGGGGTTACTCCTTTAAATTTTTTACATGTGGCCACTTTGTGGAGATTTTTATCCCCCCGCCATGACCCAGGCTTGTCTGGTTTGGCCTGGTCAACCAGGCTGTTGGTGTTGGGGTCCACTGGCCCACATATCCATACAGGCTGGTGGGTCTGGCCTTTTCGGGGGTGAGTTGAGTTTTGTTGAAGACTTCACACTTGTCCCAGCAGTGTTTCTTATATATCTTCGGGGGAGTGTTGAATAATCTGGGCCACTGATATGATACAGTGTTTCTTTTTATGCCCCCCGGGCCCCTTCCCCCCACACTGGGTCAAGGATGGGGCCCTGGGGGTTTACCCCGGAAAACCCTACAGGTATAGGTAGACAAAAGCACTTCCTGATAATTAAGACAGCTAGGTATCTTTTTAAACCTTTCGCCACAGTAGGCCCTTTAGTCGAATACAGGGGGGGCAGCGGGGAAAAGGGAAGATGAAAAAAGATGCAATCATCCATCACCCTGGAAGACGAGTTTTGAAAGGGGCACCCCCGGCCTGGGGAAGAGTTCGCTCCCGTCTGAACAATGGAAGCTGGAGCAACATAATGGAGACTTATATACTGCCAAAGGTAATGCACGGAACATCTTTGGGTAGGGGAGGGAAGTTCACAGTATATCAGAAAAAAAAGCCCGGGAACAGGTGTAACGTTTTCAAAGGTAATTTAACATGTACCTTCACCAGATGCCAGAACAACCGGGCTGTGATGGATATGTGGACCAGCGGTCCGCCAGCAGTGACAACCTGGTGGAACAGGCAAACACCGGACAAGCTTGGCCGGGCCCGGGCTGCGAGAATACGAAAACCTCGAAAGCCTTCAAAGGTGAGAGGTAACTTGATAAGTTCTTCAAATTAATTCCTGATCTGCGGGACGGTGGTGTGTTAAGCCAGCATTAACAGCCTGGCTGGTCAAGAGCCCCAGCGGAAGGCCCGTCCACCGGTGCGTGGGAGGCATTGACCTCCAAATCCATCTTCTGTAATCTCAGTTTTTTTCGAGCAAAGTGACCCGTGGCCTGGGGCAAAGCTCTCGCTTCACACGGTGAGGGCCCGGGTTCGATTCCGGCGAAGAGGTGGAAACATCGGACGGTTTCCTTACACCAGTTGTCCATGTTCACCCATCAGTATAAAATAGGTACCTGGGTGTTAATAGACTGGGGTTGGTCGCATCCTGGGACAAGGACCTAATTTGCCCGAAATGCTCTGCATAAAAGGGATTTCTATATAATAGTAGTATGTCATTGATATCAGTTTCGTCTGTATACTTGTACATGTACTTTTAGTAAATGAAGATATTATATTATTATTATTATTATTATTATTATTAAAGTGCTGCAGGTGTCATGGCAGATGCGCTTCTTTCATATATTCTCTGAGAAGTAATTATATGAACGTGATAATACTTTACCACCAAGTTAACTACAACACTTTAAATAATACGAGACTGAATTACGATTACCCGATGTAGGATCGAGCCTGCACCACTCCTTTCCGTTAATTACTCGTAGGGATTAACAGCAATACTACTACTACTACTAATACTTTAAAAATAATAATAATAATAATAATAATAATATTAATTTTAAGATATTTGCAAACAATGGTCATGAAGCTGGATATTTCATCAGTCCTGGGCCATTATCTAGTATCAACGGAGGCTCCTGGATGCTGGTGATGGTCGCTTGATAAAAAGTCCTCTTCTTTGGGTCGAACCTTATTACCTCCCATTTTCCTGCGATGTATAACCCCTACGGTTTAGCGTTTTCCCGTAAATATAATAAAATAATATTTAAAAAAAATAATAATAATTATAATATTAATGTCCCCCGTGTCGTGTGAGTTGTGTCGGGGTGTCGTGTCGTATGTGTGTGTAGTAAGTAGTAAGTTTATTCAGGTATACACAAAAACATTTTACATACATTATCATACATAGCAGCATATGTGTAGAGAACCTAGGATAACCCAAAAAGTCAGACAGAGTGACTTATTTCCATTGGGGTCCCTTTTACACTATAATATTTACATTGTAGGATATATATGTTGTTATATTATAAAGGATTTTGTATACCAGGAATAAGGTAAAAAGAGTTATTTACATATACATGTGTGTTAGCTAAAAAATAAAAAATCATTCTCCTCCCTTTCTGTCGCTACATTCATTAGGTACCTTTTGGTTCCTTCTTGAACTGGCTCATGCTATGACTGGCTTTGACATGTGCAGGCAGTCTGTTCCTTTCCCCTTTATTGCTGTACAAAAAAAGGTGTTTGAAGCCTGGCCATTGACTGTGGGAACTACAAAGTTGTGCTCTCCCCACCCTAGTACTAGGGACTGTTTTGGTTCCCAGCCTTGACAAAATTGGCAGCAAGATATTCTGGACACTGTTTGTGAGCAATTTTATAAACTTGATTTAACTTAAGTTGTTTTACTCTGTCTTCAATATTCAGCATATCCAATTGTTTTAATTCATCCTGGCCTACATGATCTCTTGGACCCAGGTCCAGGATGAATCTTACCATTTTGTTCTGGGTGATTTGCAGCTTATCTTTCAGTTTTTTTTTCAAGGCAGAGTACCATGAAGAGCAAGCGTAGTCCATATGACATTGTATAAGGGCTAGACAAGGGTCCTGCACCCCAGTAGGTAGACACTGTGCTTGTCTGTGAGGAACTTTAGTCTGGCATTCGCTTTCTTTACTACACTGTTCCTATCAGTTCTCCTGACATGCATGGTCAAGGGGATTCCCAGATATTTACTGAGGAAACTGAAGTGATGGATTCCCCCTTACACCGGTGTCGTATCGTGTGTCGTGTCGTGTGTGTGTCGTGTCGTGTGTGTGTGTGTAGTGTGAGTCGTGCCGTGTGTCGTGTATGTCGTGTCGTGTGTCGTATCGTGTCGTGTGAGCTCCGGACAATTAGCGATGTCCTGCCAGTTACTGAGGCAACAGAGCGCTGGAAATTTGTGAGTTACCTCTTAGTGAGTGTCTACACATTCCTCTAGACTCAAAAGGAATAAGAACACAAGAAAGGAGCAATGCAGATTTCCTACTGGCCCATGCTGGAAGCCAGTCAGGCCCAAGTCACATCCACTTAAGAAAGATGAACCCCCCACATCAGACCCCCAAGCACAAGCTAGTCAGGTCCAACTCACACCCACTCATGTATTTATCTAATCTATTTTTAAAAATACACAACGTTTTAGCTTCTATGATGGTACTCGGGAGTTTGTTCCACTCATCCACAACTCTATTACCAAACCAGTGCTTTCCTATACCTTCCTGAACCTAAATTTTTCCTGTTATTTATACTTTTTGATACGAAGCCAAGGATTCTGTTAGCTTTATTGCCAACACTTATGCACTGTTGTCTTGGTTTTAGATTACTGCTAACCAGAACTCCTAAATCTTTTTTGCAATCATTAATATTAAGATCTACATTATTTAGTTTATATGTGATATAGTTATTTTCCTTTCAATGTTTAGAACTTTGCATTTGTCTATATTAAACTGCATCTGCCACTTCTAAGACCACTGCATCAGTCTATTCAGATCTCCCCGGAGTGATGTAATGTCCTCGTCAGAATGAATTCGACAGCCTATTTTGGTGTCATCGGCAAACTTGCTTATATTGCTATTTATTCCTCACCTATGTCATTTTATGTGAATTATGAATAACAAAGGTCCCAACACTGACCTCTGTGACCCCTGTGGGCAGTGGCATGCTGGCATACAGCTGTATAACTGTGTGCATCTGATGGGCGGGAGGCATACCTTCCTCATGAAATTAACTCACGAATAACTCTACATACACACTTATTAAATTACGCCAAAGTGGTTAGGCCACTTACCTTTATTACCCCCACCTCCCCCTCCCAACCATTTCCCATGTTTCTATCCTTACCCATCCTTCTTCCTTACCCATCCTTCTTCCTTACCCATCCTTCTTCCTTACCCATCCTTCTTCCTTACCCATCTTACCAAAGCTCTGGTCAGAAACCTCGTAAAACCTCGCCCCCTGGGGGACACCGCTTGTGACGGGCCCCCATTCTGATTTCTCCCCATTTATGCAAACTCTCTGTTTCCTATTTGTCAACCATGCCTCTATCTAGGAAAAAAATTACCCTTTTTTCATGTGTCTTAATTTTCCCTCAATAGCCTTTGATCTAGAACTCTATCAAACCCCTTTTCTGAAGTCTATATACACAATATCATATTCATTACCATGATCTACCTCCTCAAATACCTTAGTAAAAAAAAGTTAGTAAATTCGTAAGGCAGGAACGCCCCTTTGTAAAACTGCTGAGATTCATTAATCAATTTATGCTTTTCAAGGTGGCTAAAAATTGCCTCAGCAAGTATTAATTCCATAAATTTTCCCACTACAGAGTTAGGCTTATCGTTCCATAGTTCGAAGCTATGTTCCTGTCTCCTGCTTTGCAGACAGGTATCACATTTGTCATTTTCCACTTATCTAGTACTGTGCCAGTTTGTAGTGATATGTTGAAAAGATTAACCTAAGGTTTGCTAAATTCCTCCTTTCATTCCTTTAAAACCCTTGTGAACAATTCATTTGTTAGGTTGTTAATTTATTTATTGTTGTGTTTTAATTGATCTATTTGTCTGAGAACCATGCCACTACTGACCTTAATTGTGATAGTTTATTTCATCTTGTTCTACATAAATTATTATTTCTGGATTTTGCTAGTATCTTTCTGCATAAAAACTGAGAGGAAATAAGTGTTAAAAGTTCTAAAATTTTTATCACTGTCGGTGAATTGACCTGAGAAACTTTTAGTGTTCCTATCTTGTCCCTAATCTTACTTCTATATACCTGAAAAACCTTTGGGCTAGTTTCGAACCCCATGTGACTTTACCTTCACAATCTTTTTTTGCTTTTGTAATTCCCCTTTTATTTCTCTCTTTAATTGAATATATTGATTTCTTAACTCACCTTCCCTCTTTTGTTTCGCCTGCACATGTCTCTTTATGACCAATGAGATATTTTAATCTATTGTTTATCCATTTAGGATCATTTTTATTTGATCTAATTTCCCTATTTAGAAGTTAATGTCTGAAAAGCTAGAACTGTACTCTGAAAATCGTCATATCGGCACCATCACCACCTACCTGACCCATAGTCAGGTCATTCCAGTTCACCCCCACCCAGGTAATTTCTTAGTCGATGAAATCGGCCAAGTGGAAGCAGGGACAGAGACTTGATTGTAGTTGTTAGGGTAATTCCATGATGTATTGAAACTGAGTGATTTGTGATTGCTTTCCCAAGCTCAACATTAATCTCTAGATTATTAATTAGTGATTCCTTGTTGGCAAGAACCATGTCAGGCAAGTTATTTCCTCTAGTTGGATCTGTCACAAACTGTTTTAAAAATAATGCTGAATCGTATCAGAAATTCACTAGATTCAAGATTCCTGTCAAACAGCTCCAGTCAATTTATCTAAAGTTAAAAATTTCCCATTACGAATTTCGTCCCATAGAAGTTTACTGCACTCCCCATGAAGGTTTGGAGGCCAGTAAATCACACCCAAGATTAGTTTTTTACGACCCTTAGAAACTGTAGCCAAACAGATTCAGTGTCCAACGCTTCTAATTTTATATTATGTCTAATGCAACAATTTAAATTATCTTTGACATACATCGCCACTCCACTACCCTTCCTGTTGACCCTATCAGTAAATAATAATTAATAGCCTTGTATGTGACATTCCCGAAGGCATGTCTCTATCTTTCAGGTTGAACTAGGTCTGTCTTATAACGATAATATCTATGCCCTTTCCTGCACGTGCAATGAATCTTAGCTCACCCATCATATTTTTACACTCTTACTATTAGTATAGTAAACCATAAGGAAGCTAGTCACTCGCTGCCCTCCCCTGTCTCTCTTTGTTTGCTGACCAGTTCCATTGTCTTTATTTGTAACTTTATGATGAATAATGTCTTTTAAACATATCCCATAGATCTGTTTTTTTCCCCACACACACCTATCCCTTTATCTTCTATCATTTTAAAAATCCTAGACAAGTTGGCACTCTCAATCAAGTTGGCTAATGCTATCACTGCTGCCCCTGAAAGATTTTCCCCTATCCCTTGCACATATCACGTTTGCCACAGAAGTTGTTCCAGTTGTCAATGAATGCAACTGCTTTCCCTTTTGCAGTACCTGTCTAGCCAGCAATATACACCATTTTCCCTAGACATCCATTCATTGCCCACTTCTCTTCTAGGCAAGAGGCTACATATAATATGGACCCCCCCCCTTAGACCTAATTAACTCTATAGCAGACCTTTACTTATCCAGTAGTTCCAGTCTCCTGCCCTTCCCGTTATCATTTCCACCAGCACTGAGACAGATAATGGGCTTGTTTTCATTGCCTGACATGATATTATCCAATCTGTTGACTATGTCATCAACACCAGCTCCTGGGAAACACACCTTCTGTCTCACCTTCCCCATCTCTGTTACAGAAAGCACAGTCCATATATCTTACCTGCGAGGGCATCACCCACAAAATGTTCTTACCCCTTTTAGCAGGTGGGGAGGGTAGTACCTTAAATTCACTGGCCACTGAAGTTCTCGTCCTGGAGAACAGAGAAACAATTTCCCCCCTTCAAATCTTCTCTTAACTTTTCTTATTTTGATGCTTCTTCCATTACTGGGAACCAAGTGGCACTTGTAGAGGTAATAACGAGGAAAACACAAGAATATTGTGTTTAATTTGTAGCCAATTTAACTCAGTATTCGAGGGCCGTTGGTGGCATTTTCCCCTGTTGCCACACACAAAACTGTAAATGTGGAACAGAAGGAGAAAGTAGTAAGATTAGTGCAATAGTACAAAGCAGAGAGGTTTAAAACAAAAACTTGAAAAAAATGTTTTAAAATAAGAGAAAGTTATAAGTAGTCCAGAGTGAAAACATTGGCGACTAGTTCTTTAAAGTGTTCACAGAGGAGTTTCGATTATCAATATATATGTAGTCGTTGTTAATAAGTTTATTTGGTTACAGTTTATATGAACAGTAACAAAGTTTAGGTGATTACAATTATCACACTGTAACAGGTTTGTTAATTACGTAGGATAACGCGCTGGACTTTGACTTATTTCCAGTGGAGTTCTTGCAATATCTTATTAGCAGCTTGTTATTAAATGCAGTAGAAATCAATCATGATTAATAACATTAGAAATTAATACAACTAAGTGGCGAACAGCGAGGAAATCACTTACGTTAAAAAGAGGTACAATGGGAATAAAGTGAACTAAGTAATTTACATGAACATTAAGTAGAAAAATCACCTTAAAATAATAGGTAAACGAATGTAAACTATTCATGAAATTAATCTCCTCCCTTTTTGTAGCTTTATTCATTAGAAACCTTGTAGTTCTCTCCCTGAACTGGTCCATAATAAGACTGGCCTTGACACGTTCAGGAAATTCGTTTCACTGCTTTATTGCCATATAATAAAAGGTGTTTGAGGCCTGACCACCTTACCTGTAGGTACTCAACACTAACTTCACTTCCCTGTACTATACTGGTTTTGCTTCCTAACCTTGACAAACTTGGCAGAAAGTATTCTAGACACGGCTTACCTGGAGTTACCCGGAGAGGGTTTCGGGGGGCAACGCCCCCTGCGGCTCGGTCTGAGACCAGGCCTCGTGGTAGATCAGGGTCTGATCAACCAGGCTGTTACTGCAATTTTATAAACTATTTATCTGCAGCTGCTTCACTCTGTCTTGAACATTCAGCATAACCAGTTGTGAAAGATAAATGTTGTGAAAGATACATGTGTGAAAGATACATTATGAAAGATACATGTATGAAAGATACATGTGTGAAAGATACATGTGTGAAAGATACATGTGTGAAAGATACATGCGTGAAAGATACATGTGTGAAAGATACATTTTGAAAGATACATTGTGAAAGATACATGTGTGAAAGATACATGTGTGAAAGATACATGCGTGAAAGATACATCCGTGAAAAATACATGTGTGAAAGATACATGTGTGAAAAATACATGATGAAGATACATATGTGAAAGATACATTGTGAAAGATACATGTGTGAAAGATACATTGAAAGATACATGTGAAAAATACATTTTGAAAGATACGTTAGTGATGTTAATTGGATCGTAAGATATCCAAACGAGTGATGTATTAGAAAAGTACCCCGAAAATGTAACTAGTAACAATACAACAAT
>WNWK01010474.1:35000-69988 GCA_009830355.1 Cherax destructor | reverse complement strand
ATCTTATTTCTTACACTCCTGCTATTAGTATAGTAAACCTTAAGGGAGCTAGTCTCTTGTTTCCCTCTGCTGTCTCCCTTTGTTTGCTGAACTGATCCATTGTATTTATTTGTAACTTTATGATGAATTTCTTTTATACACTTACTGTTTTCAGCCCTAGTGTTCCTAACTGACTGTTTCCCACACACCCATACCTCTATCTTCTATCAGTTTAAAATCCTAGGCATGTCAGCAATGGCCCTCTCGATCGAGTTGGCAAGTGCTTCCACCCCTGTACCAGAGAGATGTACCCCATCCCTTGCATACATATCATGTTTGCCATAAAAGTTGTCCCAGTTGTCAATGAATGGGATTGCAAGTTCCTTGCAGTATCTGTCTAGCCAGCAATTTGCACCAATTGCCCTAGACAACCATTCATTCCCCACTCCCCTTCTAGGCAAGATGCTACATATGATTGGGACCCCTCCCTTGGACTTAATTAGCTCTATAGTTGACCTGTACTTATCTAGCAGCTCTTCTCTCCTACCCTTCCCAATATCATTTCCACCAGCACTGAGACAGATAATGGGCTTGTTCCCATTACCTGACATGATATTATCTAACCTGTTGACTATGTCTCCAACACCAGCTCCAGGAAGCACACCTCTCTCTCTCACCTCCCTATTCCTATTACAGAAAGCACGGTCCATATATCTTACCTGTGAGTCACCTACCACAAGAATTCGCTTACCTCTATTAGCAGGGGAAGTAGTACCTTTACCTTCACTTGGGGAAGTAGTACCCTTACCTTCACTTGGGGAAGTAGTACCTTTACCTTCACTGGCCACTGGAGTACACTCATCCTGAAGAACAGAGAAGCGATTTCCTACCTTCAAGTCTTCTCTCTTAACTTTCCTTATTTTGATGTTCCTGCCATTACTGGGTACCACTCGCCACTTGTAGCAGGTGCTGGACTGCACCTCACTCCTGGTAGCCTTTTCTTCCTTCCCCCCTTCACCCTCCTCGCAGGGAGTGGCAGACTGCACCTCACTACTGGTATCCCTATTCCCCTCCAGAACTGCAGCCACCTCACCCTCTCTTCCAAAACCCTTGAGGTGAACCTTCAGCCTCCTAATTTCCTCCTGGAGAAGCAGGACCTCACTCTCACTTCCAAACCCATTGAGGTGATCCTTCAGCCTCCTAAATTCCTCCTGGAGAAGCAGGACCTCCTCCTTCAGCACTCCAACCTCACGTTTTAAAACACTGCAGCAGCTAGCCATGAGGGTCCCGGTTCGATTCCCAACGAGGGTAGAAAAAAGGTAGAAACATTGGGCGTGTTTCCTTACACCGGTTGTCTATGTTCATTCATCAGTAAAATGGGTACTTGGGTGTTAGTGGACTGGTGTGGGTCGCATCCTGGGACAAAACTGACCTAATTTGCGGGAAATGCTCAGCATAACAAGCGGCTTTCTATATAGTAGTATGTCATTGATGTCAGCTATGGTCTGTATACCTTGTACATGTACTTGTAGAAATAAAGATACTATTATTAACTAGATGCACGTTTAACTGTCGCGTGCATAGTGATAGAAGGGGCTGGGATGATAGCATTCTCGGGTGGCCCAGCATAGTACTCTTCGTATTACAGAAAAGTAAGAATATGGAATATAAATCACTGAAAATCAAAGAAAATGCTGTAGATATCTTTAAATATTGAGATGGATGAGTGGGCATGTTGGGTGTAAGAAAGACCTGTCTGTCATGGGCGAAGGTGTTCACTGGATGGGTTAGTCGTTTCTCATATCTCATCTGTAATGAAAATGTACACGTGGGGAGAATAATGTGATTTATTTTTTTTGTGATGCACGTTTTGTAGAATGATGTGTGTTAATGGTGAGGCAGTAAGACTTGAGTGTACTGGCAAGGTGAAGCGTCGTGGGTCAGGGCTGCCAACCTTTGTGTGCGTGTGTGAGAGGACGCCGGGTGTGGCGGGGGGAGCTGCTGCTGCTGCTGCTGCTGCTGCAACACTCACATACGTTTGAGATGGTTCACTCACATGGCGCAACCTCCCTCCATGGATCTACCCTCCGCGGGGGCTTGATGCTGTTGAAAGGCTCTTGATCCAAGCAATTGTAGCTACAATCTCCATGGATTGAGCCTTATAGCCCAGGCTGCCTACATAAGAATAATAATTCATAATTGTTATAATTGTTAAAAAATAAAACTATTGAGTGCGCAGTATACGCTCAAGGGTTATTGACACACAAGGTTCATTAAGACCATAATAATTTTTACATAAAAAACACTATTCTGAAATAATTAAGCCAACTTTCAATTGCGTATATACACTGAGATACACACACCTGTGTCGTGTATCTAGACCCTCATACTGAGTTCACAGTTTCCTATTAAAAATGTTTTATTGGAATATTGTGCATATTAACAGTTTAGTTTTCCCAATTTATGAATTGTATAATATTTCAGCAGTGTTAGATGTGTTTTTAATATTGTTTTGTAACAGATCATAGTGTGAATAAGAACTAAGTCATATCAAGCACACGAATGTAGTAGTTATCCAACGGCGGTTTGCTTGCGTGGGTTACGTCTTGGCTCCTGCCTTCTTCCCCATTGCTAAAGCTACTATGACTGCCACTACTGATTAGTTTCTTGGTTCTTGGACATGACCCTGCCCTTCTTGTGTATTGGAATATCATTTGCAGTTTTCCAGCTGTCTGAGGTCGTCTTGATCATAGTTTATGTTCGCACAATTCTACTCTTAATAACCAGTCATAAGTGTTTTGGTACTACTTGGGCCACATTTAGATACTTTAGCTCTCACTTCCTGTATTATTGTTAAACTCCTTAAGGGAGATTCTTTGATGCTGGTGTTTGCTTTTGATCCAAGGAGTTGGAATAGTCCTCCACTTGGATCAAACCCGATTGACTTCCATTCCTGTGACCTGCATGATCCCAATGGGTTTATTACTTCCCTCTATATTATTATAATAATAATAATAATCGGCAATATTAAAGAATATATGATTTTAGTTGCTCACGCCTTCTTCCTGGTATCTCACCATTTCTTCAGTAAAGTTCTTGGACCTGTCATTTTCTTCGAAGACGTGCCTGTTAGCTTTTGTTAATTCATCTCCCTCCTTGAGTCTTATTATCTGGTCCTTTATCTCAAAACAGTTCCGGGACTCTCTGATACCACGGCCCGGTACCAGACTGGGTACTAGACGCTTGCAGCCCAACATATAAACCACAAACCCAGCTGATCAGGAACTGACTTAAGGCTTACTAAGTTCTCCATTGAAGACAGGGGCATGTCCATATTTTCCCTTGTGTATGAAGGTAGGGGTGTTGAAAAGTCTAGTCCCAGTTCTTTTTCATCTCAATTATTTTTCTTGACCTCATATCCGACATAGAGACATAAATCATAGCACTGTATCGTCCTTTACAGATACGTATTACTAGAATCTTTAAGTAAGACTTAACAATTCTCCAAATTGATGTAAAAATAGTCTTCCACTGGGCCACAGAAAACAATGTGATGCTCACTGAGGGCAAGTTTCAGTTACTCCTCTATGAATAAATTTAGGAAATAAAAAGTGAAACGGTATAAAACAAAGCCACCCAGTAGCATTGATGGGATGATACCTAAATCCTTGCTGATACCAATTTTGATAATTTTAGTTCAAAACCAATACTACTACTGTAAAAATTAAGTTATTTCTCACTAATAATGATACCATCAAAATTAGCCGATACCCACTGATACTCAGTTATAGGTTGATACCGGTACTTTGGCACACCCCATAGAGTGAAAGGTTAATTTGAAGGACTTGGGAGTGATGTCAGATTTCACTTTCAAGGAACACAACAGTAATGATAGGCTGGATAACTATAAAGTTAAAAATAAGGATGCAAAGCCATTGTTGATACACTGCTGTATATTAACAGCCTCTTTTAAGGCAGGTGAAATTGTAGACCTGGGAAATATACAGAGAACCTTCACTGCTCATATAAATTAAAGTCAAACAACTAAACATTCCAAGTATACTTCTTGGAATGTTAGCGAGAAAAATTAATAATTATTCACATCTGGAAAGTTCTGGAGAGATTGATCCCAAATCTTTAGCCCCAAATCACTCTTTACAAAGGAAGAGGCTAATTTTAGACTGCACAAAATGCCGCTAATGAAAAGCAAGGGTGCATTGAATAAAATAAGACATAACCAGTAAGGGTAAAGGGATGAAGACTTCACAACCCTTTGCTGAAGGGTAATTACTAACAAACTCCTCGGTGTCCTAAAGGGGGAACTTGGCAGGTTCCTTAAGTCATTCCTGATTAGCTGGGCTGTGATGTATATGTTAAATTAGGGCCCGGTCCCAAATCTGTACATTGGCATAACATACTGGAGTAAGCGATATGGGAGAATGTGTAAAACTGTTTACCAGACTTCCACAAGATATCAGCAGCATTACCAGAGCAGGTATAAAAGTTTTCGAGGAAATTGGAATGTATCTATGCCAAGCACCAAATCAACCAAGCTGTGTTGGATATGTGGGACAGTGGGCTGCTTGTATTAACAGCCTGATTAATCAGGCAAACACCCATCAAGCCTGGCCCAGGACTGGGCTGCGAGAATAGAAAAACTGTCAAAAGCCTTCAAAAGTATTCCTGGATGATCAAGCCACCAATTGGGAGGCCTAGTTTGAGACTGAGTTCTGGAGAGGGTGAGCTCCCCAAATTTTCTCCAGGCAACATCATTTGTGATGTTAACTATGTACAGTGGACCCCGGATTACGATATTAATCCGCTACAGAGGGCTTATCGTTAACTGAAAATATCGTAATCCGATTCTATTTTCCCCTTAAGAAATAATGGAAATAAAATTAATCCGTTCCAGACATCCAAAAGTATTAAAATAAAATATTTTTTTTACAACATAAATAATACAGTGGACCCCCGGCTAATGAAAAAACTTCATCCCAGAAGCCTGCTCAAGTGCCATTACCGAACGAATTTACTTCCTTAAGAAATAATGTCATGTAGGTTAGTCTATTTCAGACCCCCAAAAATACACTTCCACAAGCACTTACAATATTATACTTACATAATTGTACGATTTCCGGGGTGTTCGTTAGCCGGGGGTCCACTGTACATTCAATTACACACAATTTTATGAGAAATAAAGAAATAATAGTACAATAACATGTCACTTACATTTATTGAAGAGTTGTTGATGTGTGGAAGACGGGAGGAGGGGAGAGGATGGAGTAGTAATGCTAGTGTTTGGAAGGGGAATCCCCTTCCATTAACACTTCAGGTACCAAGTTCTTTTCTGGGGTTACTGGTCTTTTTCTTTTAATGCCACTAGGACCAGGTTGAGAGTCACTGGACCCCCCCTCTAACCAAAAATCTGTCCAGGGAGCTCTGTGTCTGGCGATTCTTTAACACATCCCTGAAATGGGACATCACTGTGTCATTGTACAGGTTGCCAGCACAGCCTGCAACAGCATGGTTAGGGTGATATTCATCCATAAAGCCTTGCACCCTGCTCCACATTCCACAAATCTCCTTAATCACTGAAGAAGGCACCTTCTTCCATCTCTGTTCCACCTCCTCCTCCTCTGAACCATTGTCCTGACCTGTGGTCTCTTGTTGCTGTTGCTGTTGAAGCTCTTGCAGATCTTCAGTGGTTAGCTCTTCTTTGTGCTCCTCCACCAACTGTTCCACATCCTCACCACTCACCTCCAACCCCATGGACTTGCCCAGTTCCACAATTTCTTTCACAACATTCTCAGGCTCAGGGTTCTGAGGCTCAGCCCCAAAACCTTCAAAATCCCCCTCTAGGACACAGTCTGGCCACAATTTTCTCCAGGCAGAGTTCAAAGTCCTGGTAGTCACTCCCTCCCAAGCCTTACCTATATGGTTTACACAATGCAGGATACTGAAATGATCTTCCCAAAAGTCTTTTAGGGTCATATTCATGTCTGTGGTCACATCAAAGCACTTTTGAAACATTGCTTTGGTGTAGAGTTTTTTAAAGTTGCAAATGACCTGCTGGTCCATGGGCTGGAGAAGAGGAGTGGTATTAGGGGGCAAGAACTTCACTTTGATGAACTTAGTCCTCCACAATTTGCTCTGCCAAGTCTGGAGGATGACAAGGAGCATTGTCCATTATTAAGTGGCAAATTATTTTCCTCGGTATATTTCTTCACACTGGGGCCAAACACTTCATGGAACCAATCTTAAGAAAACTTCCCTAGTGACCCATGCCTTATTGTTAGACTTCCACATCACACACAAATTAGTCTTGGTGACACCGCATCTCTTAAACGCTCGGGGATTTTCAGAATGATACACTACTAAAGGCTTCACTTTACAATCACCACTGGCATTAGCACAAAGCATCAGAGTTAGCCTGTCTTTCATAGGCTTATGTCCTGGGAGTGCCTTTTCCTCCTGTGTAATGCAGGTCCTGTTTGGCATTTCCTTCCAAAACAGGCCTGTTTCGTCACAATTGAGCACTTGTTGGGGTTGGAATTGTTCAGCCTCTATGTACCCCACAAATTCATTCACGTAATTTTCAGCCGCACTTTTGTCAGAACTGGCTGCCTCACCATGCCTCAACACTATGTATGCCACTACGCTTCTTAAATCTGTCAAACCAGCCTTTGCCGGCTTTAAATTTGTTCACTTCAGCACTCGTTGACGAGATCATCATGCAACTGCCTTGCTTTTTCACATATTATTGCCTGCGTAACACTATCTCCTGCTAACTGTTTCTCGTTGATCCACACCTTCCAGCACTTGCGATCTCTGTTTTGTGATCATATTTGCACCTTTCGCAACAACAGCTTCCTTAATTTTACGTGTACGTATTTCCCTTGGCCACAATGGTAGCGATGGTTGAATAGGCTTTGCCATACAGCCTGGCCAGCTCAGCGATACGCACTCCACTTTCATATTTTGCTATTATCTCCTTCACTTCTACCGTATTTCTAACCCTCTTTACCACAGGGCTGGCACTAGGAGCTTTCTTTGGGCCCATGGTGACTTATTTAGCAGTTGCAAGCACTTAAAACAGTGGAATAATGACAATAGTACAGTGGACCCTCGGTTAACGAAATTAATCCGTTCCAGGAGCTATTACTTAATCTGAATCTTTCGTAATCCGAACCCTTATTTCCCATAAGAAATAATGTAAATACAATTAATCCGTTTCACAAAAAAATATTCACCAAAAATTTACTACTTTTATTGAAGAGACTTGCAGGCATCTGGAGGATAGGAAGGATTACAGGGGCATGAATGCTACACTCCCTGCATGCCTGCTACACTCCCTGCATGCCTGCTACACTCCCTGCATGCCTGCTACACTCCCTCCATGAATCCTACACTCCCTGCATGAATGCTACCACAGGGGTGCAACTAGGAAGCTTCTTTGGACCCATGGTGACTTATTTCACAGTGACAATCAGTAAACCACCAAAAAAGACACCAGATGTATTGTGAATGTTTGAAAGAGCGCGCTGGGTAATGTTCTCTCAATGGTAAACAACGCTTCACTGGCGTCTTGCGCAGGCACAGGCCAGGCGCGGAGCAGGCGGACAGGTCTAATACGTTTCGCTAACCGAGGATTTTTTCGGTAACTGATACCGAAAAAAGCTTTCGGTAACAGATTTTTTAGTTAACTAAACCTTTCATTAACCGAGGGTCCACTGTATACTGGTATGAAGGCGTGGGTGGTGGTCGCTCTCGCTTGTAAACAATAGCACACTGATGCTCCATGGAGTGCCCGGGTCCAGCTGGGCCACGCGTACGCGTCCGGGATGAATAGCGTATTCCGAGCGGATCATCGTAAACTGAGCCAATATTTTGACGGAAAAATGTATCGCTGACCGATTTTGGCGTAATCCGACGCCATCGTAATCCGGGGGTTGACTGTAACTACATTTCAACTCCTCCTTCCTCTACCTATTCCACTCCCCTTCCTGTCATACGTAAACACATACAGTGGAGTGCCTATTGTACACACCTCCACCCCTCTCAGGCTGTAATACATTAACATGCCTGCAAACTTTATTATTATTATGAAATAGAGGGATGGAAATGGTTAGTTTTGAAAAGAGCCTGCCTTGTATGAGCCAGTAGGCATGCTGCAGTGTTCCTCCATTCTTATGTTTTTAGTTCAAATGAAGCCAAGTAACTCAATGATAATAAGCAACTCTATACTTATTGTACATATTAACATACATACAGGTCAACCCTCTACAATGTAGGTGCTTTTTTTCAGTCATCTAAGTAGATTGTATCCAGGTATACATCTCATTGTCATCTTTTATGTCAATCTCTTTGAAACCTGCAAATATTGCATTTGATTTGAAGAGTCTACTAATAAACAACAGTATTTTATTGTTGCTTGGTTAAAGACCTTTCATGCTTAAAAAAGTAAGTTATGTATTATTTGTTTGTTAGGATTTTTATATTGACAGTTGTATTTATGACTGATGAGGCAGCCACTGGGGTGGTGGTATATTCTCATTTCTTGCTTTTTTACCTTTTGACACTGATAACTTGTTAATCATATACACGTAATTACAGCTCCCTATTTTTTCACCGAAATATCCTAGATATTTTCCCACTCATTGAAATTTGCTGCTGCTTACAGGGTGTAACTTGGTTTGGACAGTAACAAGTGGACTTAACCCTCATGCCTCGCCCACCAAGTGTAATTACTGTTGATGCTGCCATCCTACCCTCAGTTCAGTCTCTCTGCTTCCACTTTAGTGTATCACATTTAAAATCTCCCCTTCCTTTTTTTTCCCATCAACTTTTACTGCCAATATCTTCTCATCTGCACCTTCCCTGCTTCCTCTGCCATGAGGCATTGTATTACCCTCGTTGATTTTCCACGAATAAAATTATAATTTTCTTGTAACCTGATACATGTTCTTCGGTACCACTATTTGGGGAACACTCCAGTTTAGCAGTTTTTGAGCCTTTTTCTACAACAGTGATGTTTTGTTCTTCCTGTTGGTGATGCAGATTTTTTTTCCTATCAGCTCACACACTGAGGGGTTTGGGATTCTTCCGTTTTACAGATAGACGTTGGTCTTGTTTCCTTACACCTGCTGCCCAATTACCTAGCAGTAACTAGGTACCTGGGTGTTAGCCGACTATTATGGGTTGCATCCTTGGGAACAAGATTAACTTAAGTTGCCCAAAATGCTCTACATAACCAGGGGTTTTCTGTACAGTATGCAATGATGTCAGCTAGGTCTATATCAGTTGTATAATGTTCTTCCAGAAATAATGATTCTAATTATTATTATTATTATTATTAGTGCTTTGTTTATTTTTCTAAACATCTTTTCGTCACCTACAAATATTTTCATACAAGTTATTCTTCTGGGAAGTAAATGATTTGAAAAAATATTATTGGGTAAGCACCAATTCTTTCATCATCCTGCTGGTGACATTTCTCAGAGAACATGTTTTTCCTTCTGTCACCTCACATTTTTATTTCAGACTGAAAGCTTTTATTCCTTCTATATTTGATATTTTACAGATGTACTCATCCCCTTCTTGAATAATTTCTGTGACTGTCATAGTTGATTAATTAATGTTTGGTGCAGCAGGGGTCTTTGGTAGAACAGTATTTGCTACATTCTTCCATAATAAATTGAAATTGCCAAGCAGCAGGATGTTTAAAGCTGTAGACTGGGCCATGGAGGCATAAACCTCTGGAATCATCCTTCAGGTATTTGATTTTAGATTGCTAGGATATTGTATCTGGCAGTTTATATACAAGTACTGTACAGTGTACAGCAGGTCTTCAAATAACGTTGTTTCATTATAACGTTGATGAGAAAAAAATTAAATGCAATGAATACAAATTATTGTAAAATAAAAATTTGTAAATTAAACGTTAATCATTCAACTGCACGACAATAAATGATGCGATACGAAAGCACTCGGCAAATCCACCATATTTGTTATGGTTTGTTTTTGAACTGCATGATGGTAGGAGCTCCTCCTTACAATTTTTGCTGCATTACAAGCATTTATTCCTCGATTTAACCCTGTTGCAATGAGTGCACCCCTTATGTCTGTGCCCACAAAAAACAGTGAAGTGTGACATTAGAAACAAAACTAGAGGGTTTTAAAGAGGTTTGACAATGAACAACGACGTATGATTTCGTTATACAGAGATACATGATAATATATACCTGGAAAGTACTTGAGGGCCTGGTCCCAAATCTGCACACTGCCATAACAACATACTGGAGTGAGAGATATGGGAGAAAGTGTAAAATAAACCCAGTGAGGAGCAGGGGTGCGGTGGGGACAATACGGGAGCACTGTATTAACATCCGGGGTCCCAGACTATTCAATATCTTACCAGAAGATATCCGAAACACGGCTGGAACCAGTGTAGAAGCCTTCAAGAGGAAACTGGACAAATATCTTCACCAGGTGCCAGATCAACCAGGCTGTGATGGATATGTGGGGCAGCGGGCCTCCAGCAGCAACAGCCTGGTTGACCAGGCAAGCACCAGACGAGCCTGGCCCATGGCCGGGCTCAGAGAGTAGATACTCTCGAAACTCTTCAAAGGTATAAAGGTATATCAAAGGTACAGTGGACCCCCGGTGTTCGTGATTTATTCGTTCCAGAATGCTGTTCAAGTGCCGTTACCAAACGAATTTCTTCCCCTAAGGAATAATGTAAATTAGACTAGTCCTTTTAGACCCTCAAGTAAGTGCTGTTGCAAGTGTATTTTTGGGGGTCTGAAATAGACTAACCTACGTGACATTATTTCTTAAGGAAGTAAATTCGTTCGGTAATGGCACTTGAGCAGCATTCTGTACTTCATTTCGCTTAGTCACAGTTTCCAAGAACCTATTGACAACGTTAAGCGAGGACTTACTGTACTCCTCTGAAAACAACACTGGTACTTCATACTTAGTATCTTGCGCATTTCCTCCTTCACTTTGGTAATTATATTTTGTTCTTGATTACTTGTATATTTTGATTCATTTTACTTTGATAGTGAACTACTGAGCAAGATGGAATCATGTCTTTCAGCAGCTTGTTTATATCTGTCCCTTGTGATAGCATATTTAATTTTTTAATTGAAAATAATGTCTTAAATCATTCCTTATTGTGTTTTTCTTTTTCCTCCACTAACCATTAAGCTGCCAGTGACGTATATTAACGCCAAAATTCTTGAGCTTCCAAAATTGTTTCAATTTACCTGGTTTGGAATACATCAGAGCGAACAGGTCTGTGCTGTAAGTGTGTGCAGTTTATAAAAAAAACGTGTTGTGTACAGGGCATTGTGGGAGCTGATGAATGCCATAAATACTTGGTTTAGTACTGACCTTGTGACCAAGTATTGCCTTCCAGCACCCTAGTATTTGATAGTCATAATATATAGGAATTTAACTGGTCATTTGTTTGCTTGGACATCCAGCAGGCATGTGTTAGAGAGGAATGAATGGAGGCAAATGGTTTTGGGGACTTAACAAGCTGTTGGAGTGTGAACAAGGTAACATTTTGTGAAGGGATTCAGGAAAACTAGCTAGCCAGACTTGAGCCCTGGAGGTGGGAAGTACAGGGCCTGCACTCTGTATGGAAGAGCATTTGAACTATACTATTGGCAAGCCTCTAGCAAGACAGTAATGTAATGAATGATGGTGAAAGTGTTTCTTTTTCGGGTCACCCTAGCTCAGTGGGAGACGGCCAGTGATAAAAAAAATTGTTTAAATTTCCATCTTCATGCTGCTCAGTCATTATGGTTGAAATTTCTGCTTACAAAAAGTTTTGCTTAATCACTGTTGCTTTGGATTATTCTTCCTAACATCAAAATTGTTTTTTTCCTCGTACTACCTAAGTAGAATGTGTTTTCTAATTTGGTTTTTAATTAACTTTGTCAATTTGTATAATGGAAGTTAGCTCTAATTTTGAGATTATTCTTTCTATTTATATATTCTTTGTAAATCTTGAACGAATGGCAAGTAAAGTAATTTTTCATTATTGTGGGTATTAATCACAATCTGTTCATACTTTACCTTGTATCTTCAGATTCACATATATGTACAGTATTCTGCTACTGTATGTGTTCTGTTGAAGAATTAAAAGGCACACTACCATGACTGGAACAATACACAAATACAGGAGAGCCCCGTTTATACAGCAGGTTAGGTTCCAGGCTACCGCTGTAAAGTGATTCATCACCTTTTTTCACTCAAATGCATATAAAAGCCTGATAACATGTTTACACTATCATATATTAAGTGAGCAATAGAGCTAGGTCTAAAAACATGCATATACAGTACACACATTACTTACCTTAAAATATTTTTGTCCTTAGCTTATAGTGAGTGGTGAATATATTTATTGTAGGAAGTGTGAATAAATGAAGAATGTGTATAATTGAAAACCGCTGCATTAGCGAAACACTAAAGCTGGGCCTTCCTGTAACCCACACATTGGAGAATGAAACTTTGACAACGTTTTGTTCCAAGTCAGGCCAAAACTTTGTCATAAGTTTGTCTCCTATATGTGGGTTATTTGTGTGTTCTAGTGTTGAAATCTTCTAAACACTTAGTGATCCCACTTCTTCATTGACTTTATTTGCATAGCTCTCCACCATCTTAAATTTTTGTGACTTGTCTCCATTCTGAGTCACTATTGCCTGGTTTATCTTATTTTTCCTTGTTTGTTTTCATGGAATCGCCATTATAATTTTGTTTACTTTAATTTTTAGCTAATTTTCTTTGTTAACTTATGATAGCATGTCCATTCACTCTCCAGAACCAGTCTCATGAAACTGAATCATGAAAATATGCAGAAAAGGAAAAAAAAGACTAGTGTTCTAGTGGAGAAGATCTAGATACAGATTTCATTCCACTAGCTCTATAAATCACTGATATAACCCTATTCCACAAGGTGGCAACAAAGTACAGTGGACCCCCGGTTTACGTACTGCTCCAAACTCAAATAATTATGTAAGTGCCTGTGTAAGTGTATTTTTGGGGTCTAAAAGGACTAATCTAATTTACATTATTTCTTATGGGAACAAATTCATTCGGTAACGGCACTCGAACAGCATTCTGGAACGAATTATTGCCGTTAACCGGGGGTCCACTGTAATGGTAAAAACGAATAGGTTATTTGCCAACCTGGAATCTTCTTAGAAGTGTTCTGAAGTCTTCAAGACAGACCTGGACAAGTATCTTCACCAGGTTCCAGATCAGCCAGTTGTGATGGATATGTGGGGCAGTGGGCCTCCAACAGTTTGGTTAAGCAGGCTAGCACCAGGCGAGAGTAGTAAGGCTCTCGAAACTCATCAAAGGTATACCAAAGGTATATCAAAGAGGGGCAACGCACTTGTGGCCCAGTCCCAAACCAGGCTTTCCAGTGGATGGCCAGAGCAACTAAACTATTGGTGCTAGTCGTCAGCTGATAGCATTAACGTCACATCAAATTGTGTGAATGTATACTGAGCAATAAGACTGTTAAATATGAGTTAAGAACAGAATGTCCTTGCACCTGCCAGGTCATTACAGTATGGGTATTGATGCACTGAATGTCAAGTATAATGCTGTTACGAAAACTTACTGAAAGCCTTTGAATGTCGTCACAAGTGTTTACCTGGAGACCTGGAGAGGGTTTCAGGGGTCAACGCCCCCACGGCTCGGTCTGAGACCAGGCCTCATCACACCTGAAAAGAAAATTGTAAGCTGGTTAACAAAAACCTCTGAAATAAAGGATGCCAAGCCAGTGATGATTCTCTGGAATATTACTACACACTGATAACATTTTCTAAGGCAGGCAATATATAATTATGGAGAAAGTAAGGAGAACCTTAACTGTCATATCAACTTGAATACCTGTATCTAAATTATTGGTAATGTGTAAAATCCCTTAGGTTGTGCTTCCTGCTATGTTAACAAGAAAGTAGTATTCTCATTTACATCTCTGAAATAGGGAAAGGACTGGTTGTAAACCTGTACAGTGAAACCCCGAGTTTCGGCCACCCTGACTATCGGCCGTTTTTTTCGGCCTAATTTTGCCCCAAGTTTCGGTCAGCGTACCAGACCTGTCCACTTGCGTGCCTCGCTGCGCAGGCGCCGTGAGTCAGTCTAGCGTTGTTTACCCTTGAGTGAACATTACCCTGCGTGCTCATCCAAACATTTCACAGTAAATTCATTGTGTTTAGTGATTATTTATTGATTGTGACTGTGAAATAAGTTACCATGGGTCCAAAGAAGCTTCCTAATGGCACCGCTGTGGTAAAGAAAGTGAGGAACACCATAGAACTGAAGAAAGAAATAGTAGAAAAATATGAGTGGCGTACATGTGGGAGAGCTTGCCAGGATGTATGGAAAAAACAAATCTACTATTACAGTGGTCCCTCAGTTTTCGCCGAAAATTCGTTCCAGAATGCTGCTCAAGTGCCATTACCGAACGAATTTACTTCCTTAAGAAATAATGTCACGTAGGTTAGTCTATTTCAGACCCCCAAAAATACACTTGCAACAGCACTTACGAAAATACACTTACATAAATGTTCGAGTTTGGAGATGCACGAAAACCGAGGGACCACTGTACTTCTATCCTGGCAGAGAGAAAAGAACTGAAGGAAGCTGATGTTGCAAAAGGTGTTGACATGTTTGCCAAAAATAGATCAAAAACAGTGGAAGAGGTTGAGAAGTTCTTGATGGTGTGGATAAACAATAAACAGATAGCATGTGAAAATGCCTGGAACCAGTGCTGATGTTAGTGTTAGTGATTTTAAGGCCAGCAGAGGCTGGTTTGACAGATTTAAGAAGCGTAGTGGCATACACAGTGTGATAAGTCATGGTGAGGCAGCCAGTTCAGACAAACGTGTGGCTGAAAAATTTGTGAATGAATTTAAGGAGTACGTAAACACTGAGAAATTCAAACCCCAACGTGTTTAATTGTGACGAAACAGGCCTGTTTTGGAAGAAAATGCTAAACAGGACCTACATTACTCAGGAGGAAAAGGCACTGCCAGGACACAAGCCTATGAAAGACAGGTTAACACTCTTGTTTTTTTATAACGCTAGTGGGGATTTTAAAGTGAAGTCTTTACTCGTGTATCACTCAGAAAATCCCTGAGTGTTCAAGAAAAACAATGTCATCAAGGATAGATTGTGTGTGTTTTGGAAAGCTAATAATAAGGCATGGGTCACATTGCAAATTTTCATAGTGGGTCCATCAAGTGTTTGGCTCCAGTGTGAAAAAATACCTCCAGGAAAAGAAATTACCACTCAAGTGCCTCCTGGTACTGGACAGTGCTCCTGCTCATCCTCGCAACTTGGCAGACTATTTGTCTAGGGACTTCAAATTCATCACAGTGAAGTTCTTGCCTCCTAACACCACTCCTCTCATCCAGCCCATGGACCAGCAGGTCATTTGTAACTTCAGAAAACTGTACATCAAAGCAGTGTTTGAAAAGTGCTTTGAAGTGACCTCAGACACTGAGTTGACCCTAAGAGAGTTCTGGAGGAATCACTTCAATATCTACAACTCCATAGGCCTTATAGGTAAGGCTTGGGAGGGCGTGGCTTCCAGGACTATGAACTCTGCTTGGAGACAGTTGTGGCCAGATTGTGTCGTCCAGAGGGATTTTGAAGGGTTTGAGGCTGACCCTGACCCCTGACGACCCTCTGCCTGTTGTGGAAGGTATTGTGGCATTGGGTAAGTCCCTGGGGGTTGGAGGTGAGTGGCGAGGATGTGGAAGAGTTGCTGGATGATCACAATGAAGAGCTAACCACTGAAGAGCTGCAAGAGCTTCATCTGCAACAGCATCAGCCTTCTTCAGTGCTTAAGGACGTGTGTGGAATGAGGAATAAGCTGCAAAGCTTTGTGGAGAAATACCACCCTGAGCAAGCTGAAACAAGCCATCTCTGCAAACCATACCACGGGTGGGGTTCGAACCCACTGTATTGTTTGTTTGCAATCGTGTCATTACGATTTCGTGAGTCATCTCTGCAACATGTTCAGTGACAAAACAATGTCCCATTTTAGGGACATCTTAAAAAGGCGCCAGAAACAGAGCACTCTTGACAGTTATTTTGTGCGACAGGGGTCTAGTGACTCTCAAGCTGGTCCTAGTGGCATTAAAAGACAAAGAAGGGAAGTAACCCCAGAGAGGGCTTTGATACCTAAAGTCCTTATGGAGGGGGATTCCCCTTCCAAACAATGAGTGCTCCCTCCCCCTCTCCTCCCTATCTTCCAGATGCCAGCAAGTCTATTCAATAAAGGTAAGTAAATGTTATTTTAAATGTTTAATTATAAATTTATTACTTTATATATATTTCTAATTGTTTTGTGTATGTAAAACTATAGTTATTCTTCAAAAATTTATTTTTTGTGAATATTTTTGGGTGTCTGGAACAGATTAATTGTGTTTCCATTATTTCTTATGGGAAATATTGCTTCGACTTTCGGCCACTTCGACTTTACTCTTTTTGAAAGCATATGGCACAGTAGATGGTGCAACATGCCCTCAGTGAAAAGTAGGGTAAAATATGTAAATATGAGATTAGCGTAAAAGTTTGAGGCTTTTTACAACATGCTCCATTCAGTAGAGTGAAAGTCCCATGTGCGAGACTAGGAAGTAATAATGTCAGATCTTGCATTCAAGGGCCACTGCTTCCACAAGGAAAATGATTGGCTGGATAACTTAGACTTTCAAAACAAGAGAGGCTGATGATACTCTCTAGTAATTTGTTCTCTCCAGGCTATTATACTGCTATATACTCCTGTACTAATGGCCCCCTTCAAGGCAGGCAAGATCGCTGAGCTCTATAAGGAACAGAAAACTTTCACTGCCCATATACATTCAAGCATCTGAATTACTTTTAATGCTTGAAGTACCTTCAACTGCTATTATTATTATTTTTTTTTTATTATTAACACAGGCCGTTTCCCACCAAGGCAGGGTGGCCCGACAAAGAAAAACTTTCATCATCATTCACTCGATCACTGTCTTGCCAGAGGCATGCTTACAGTACAGCTACAAAACTGCAACATTAACACCCCTCCTTCAGAGTGCCGGCACTGTACTTCTCATCTCCAGGAATCAAGTCCGGCCTGCCGGTTTCCCTGAAATCCTTCATAAATGTTACCTTGCTTACATTCCAACAGCACGTCAAGTCCTAAAAACCATTTGTCTCCATTCGCTCCTCTCTAACACGCTCACGCACGCTTGCTGGAAGTCCAAGCCCCTCGCACACAAAACCTCCTTTACCCCCTCCCTCCAACCTTTTCTAGCCCGACCCCTACCCCGCCTTCCCTTCATTCTATTTTGTTCGAGCCTCTCTATATGTCCAAATCATCTCAACAACCCCTCCTCAGCTCTCTGTATAATAGTTTTGGTAATCCCACACCTCCTCCTAATCTCCAAACTACGGATTCTCTGCATTATATTCACACCACACATTGCCCTCAGACATGACATCTCCACTGCCTCCAGCCTTCTCCTTGTTGCAATAACTGTATTCCTTGGAATGTAGGCGAGAAAGGTACTGGAAATCCTGGAAGGACTGGTCCCAAACTTGAATATTGATATTATTCTGTAAGACAACTTGGCAAACAATGCAAAATAGAACCTCCACTAAAAAGCAGGGGCTTGATGAGTATCCTGATAGAAAACTTGATAAATGTCAGACATCCCAGACTACTGCCCTCTCTCCCATGCATAAGAAACTCCTGGCTGAATAACTGTGTAGTGTACTGCTACATCCAGGGTTCCAATATAATCCCATTTTATTACCATATTGTGCTATTTCGTTCGTGGCCTGTGTAACTCTCTCTCCAACATTTCCGTCGTAGCCTTTTACTAGTGATACTGGAACTGCTTGTAGCCTTTTACTAGTGATACTGGAACTGCTTGTAGCCTTTTACTAGTGATACTGGAACTGCTCGTAGCCTTTTACTAGTGATACTGGAACTGCTCGTAGCCTTTTACTAGTGATACTGGAACTGCTCGTAGCCTTTTAGTGGTCATAATAACCTGCGGGTACATATTGGCAGTATCTTTAAAATTCTTACTTAAGTATGTGATGCCTTTGATACCTTTTGAGTTTCGAGAATCTTTCTACTCCCGGAGCCCGGCCATGGGCTAGGCTCATCTGCTGCTATCCTGGTCAACTAGGCTGTTGCTGCTGGTGGCCCACAGCCCCACATGTTCATCACAGCCTGGTTGATCTGGCATCTAAAGGCGGGATAAAGTTAATTAGTCATCGAGAACTGTCTTATTTCCATTGGGGTTCTTCAATCTTGTCCCCCAGGATACGACTCACACCAATCGACTAACACCCAGATACCTACTTAATTGCTAGGTGAAGAGGCACAGCAGGTGTACACAGCCAGTTTCCAACCTTGCCGGAGATCGAACCACGGGCACTTCTACCTGGAGGGTCTACCTGGAGGGTATTCCGGGGATCAACACCCCCGCGGCCCAGTCCACGACCAAGCCTCCCGGTGGATCAGGGCCTGATCAACCAGGCTGTTACTGCTGGCTGCACGTAGTCCAACGTACGATCCACAGCCTGCAGTCCAGTGTGTGCACCATACCTGGCTAATCAGGAAGTGACTTGAGAAACTTAATCAGTTTTCTCTTAAAGACACCTAGAGGTTTGTTAGTAATTCTTCTTATGCACAGTGAGAGAGGTTAATGTGGCATGGTCCCCTTATACTTACCAAGTTCTTTCTGTGTACTCATTGCACTTGTGGTTTTCATTGGGGATATCTTACACCATATGTCAAGCCTTGTGCTTATGTAAAGTGATTTTGGTGTTTAGGACCATTCCTTCCATTTTTTGCAAGCATTTTGTTTGCAATTACTGCTTGGTCACACTTGTTGAACATAAACAGATGGATTTCCAACTTCCTGATAGGTAGAACACAGATAGTAGTAAACCATTGATGAGTTCAGAGTTTTTTTTTCTACTCCCAGAGCCCGGCCTTGGCCCAGGCATTAGCAATGTAAAAAATTCAGTGTCCCACGGCATAGTCCTGGCACCTCTTTTTTTTCTTATCCTCATAGCATTGGAAAAAAATAATACCCGTCACAGCTTTGTTATTATTTGCAGATGACACTAAAATAAACATGAAAGTCATGTCGATAAAAAAAAAATGCAGTTTAAGGGCACTGAATTTTCACTCCCCGGAAAGGCGTAGAATTAGGGCAGACATGGTTGAAGTGTACAAATGGAAGACAGGAATAAATAAAGGGGGATATAAATAACGTACTGAAAATATCTAACCATGACAGGACTCAAAATCCTGAATGACCAATACGAGTTCAACAACCCACTAAACGAAAGAAGGTTGGAGAATGCAAAAACTTAATTAATTTCATCTCCAGGTCATGCAGATCAGATGTCTGACATTAGCACTAGCCCCGTGGAATTCGAAAAAGAAATAGAAAACATGCTCGCTCATTTAGCAGCTGGACAGAATTCCTTATTTATAAATATGAGCAAAAATACCACTAGCACGAGCAAAAATAGCGAAATAGCGTAATCTAGGTGAAATACCAAAGACCTTAATATAGAAGGCGGATATAACTGCATAAGAGAGAGGCAGTAGAGCGCTAGCGAAAAATTGCTGACCATAGGTCTTCAAGAGAGTGATAAAACGACGCCAAATTACAAATTTTATATAAGAGCACAATCTGCACAACCCAAACCAGCCTAGTTTTAGAGCTGCGAAAGCATGATTGTTACAACTGCTAAATTACTATGAGAATTACGTAGGGAATGGAATAAAACTAAAACGTAGAGATGGTGTACATGGATTTTGTAAAGGCGTGTGACACGTATGATCATGGGGTGATTGCACACAAAATGAGGTCTATAGGCATAACGAGGAAGGTAGCCAAATGGATTCTCAACTTTCTAACCGAACATAAAGCGTACTGGTAAACAGCAAAATCAAGCATTAGCTAGGTATAAAACCCAGTACCCAAGACACAGTCCTGGTTCCTCTCTTTATTATCCTCACAGCAGAGTAGATAAAAACACGCCACAGTTTTCTGTCATTTGTTGATACCAAAATAAGCATGGAAATGCAAGGAGATATAAGCAGGTTTTTCGAGTGGGCATTGGAGAACCGCTCGACGTTCAGTGGTGATAGTTCCAACTGCTTAGTTATGGAAAGAATGAAGAACTCAAAGGGGATACTGTAAAACCTAAAGAGGATCATCAAATAGCACGAAAAGAACACGTGAAAGATCTGGGAGTGATTATGTCGCTTAGCTTTCTTTCAAAGAACACAAGGCAAATGTCACGACAGTAAGGAAAATCAGAAGATGGATAATGAGAACTTTCAAAACAAGGGAAATCGTCCCAATGGAGACACTAATCAAATCGCTGGTGTTCTCTCTCTTATTGTTCAGTCTTGGCAGCCCGTTAAGGGCGGGAGAGATCAGAGCTGGAACAGAGATCATTTACGGCCCGCATAGTGCCAATAAAGCCTTTAAATTACTGGGAACGCCGAAGTCCTATATATGTACTCAATGGAACGGAGGAGAGATACGTGATAATATATACCTGGAAAATACTTAGGGCCTTATCCAAAGTCTACACCATGGACTGAGAGATATGGGAGGAAATGTAGAATAAACCCTGTTGAAACGCAGGGGTGTTGTGGACACAAGAGAACATTGTATCAACGTCTGTGGCCCCAGACTATTCAACATCTTACCGGTAAAGGTTTAAGTTTAAACAAAAATAATAATGTTTAAACTATATAAGAAAGCACTAGTTTGGCAGTAAAGTTGTGGATGAGT
Organism: Cherax destructor; assembly: GCA_009830355.1. NCBI lineage: Eukaryota > Metazoa > Arthropoda > Malacostraca > Decapoda > Parastacidae > Cherax > Cherax destructor. The sequence continues at coordinate 49,166 of WNWK01010474.1, read as the reverse complement.
GGAACAAAGTTCCAGGTAACATCATCGAAAGAGATCTTTTGGTAAATTTAAAAAATGGGTGGACACGTACATGAGTGGATGTGTTAGACCTGACTATCATGGGCCAGTAGCCCTGCAGCAATGGGCCTCCTTTAGGATCTTTTACCATATGTTCTGGTCATATACGTTTAATGTAATGTTCATAGTTGCCATTAGAAAACTAGTATCACTTCGTGCATGTGTAGCAAGTTCACACCAGTCTGCTTATAAATACAAAGATGGATTCCCGGTAGGGTTTGAGGCACAACATCTTACATTAGTAAGCAAGAAAGGTAGGTATGTTTATTTTAAGAGAGTTATCACTGTAGGTTTTCTAGCTTCTGATAATGTTCTGTTTTTGCATGCACGTTGTCCACGGTTACTTGCCCACGTATGTACATATCAGCCTTGTAAGAACTTTAAGAACCAGCCTTCAAGGGAGGTAGCCATGCCTTGACACTGCTGAAGTTATGATAATTCAAAGAACTGGAGCTGTCCACCCTTTTCGGGGACCGTTCTTCAAGGTAATATACAACTCCTACGGGTTTAGCCCTCCCGTGAATAAAATAATACTCAAACTCCATAAATATAGATATATTTGCCAGCAGATTGTTGTCTGAGCTGAAAGTCAGAACTAAGAGGAAATACCTTTGAACCTTTGATATACCTTTGAAGAGTTTCGAGAGTATCTACTCTCTGAGCCCGGCCATGGGCCAGGCTCGTCTGGTGCTTGCCTGGTCAACCAGGCTGTTGCTGCTGGAGGCCCGCTGCCCCACATATCCATCACAGCCTGGTTGATCTGGCACCTGGTGAAGATATTTGTCCAGTTTCCTCTTGAAGGCTTCTACACTGGTTCCAGCCGTGTTTCGGATATCTTCTGGTAAGATGTTGAATAGTCTGGGACCCCGGATGTTAATACAGTGCTCCCGTATTGTCCCCACCGCACCCCTGCTCCTCACTGGATTTATTTTACACTTTCTCCCATATCTCTCACTCCAGTATGTTGTTATGGCAGTGTGCAGATTTGGGACCAGGCCCTCAAGTACTTTCCATGTATATATTATCATGTATCTCTCTCCTCCGCTCCAATGAGTACATGTTCAAGACTTGAAGGCGTTCCCAATAATTTAGATGTTTCAATGGCTCAATGTGAGCCGTAAACGATCTCTGGATTTGTTCCAGCTCTGCTATTTCTCCTGCCCTGAACGGGGCCGTCAGCACTGAGCAGTATTCTAAGTGAGGGAGCACTAGCGATTTGAATAGTGTCACCATCGGCATTATTTCCTTGTTTTGAAAGTTCTCAATACCCACCCCGTCATCTTCCTGGCTGTTGTGATCTTTGTCTTGTTATGGTCTTTAAACGACAGATCAGCAGACATAATTATTCCCAAGTCCTTTACGTGTTCCTTTCGTTCTATGTGGTGACCCTCTTGCGTTTTGTATATAGTGTTCCTTTTGAGTTCTTCATTTTTTCCATACCTAAGCAGCTGGAACTTATCACCATTGAACGTCATGTTGTTCTCCACTGCCCATTGGAAGACCCTGCTTATGTCCTACTATAATTTTTCAGTGTCCTCTACCGTAGTGACTTTCATGCTTATTTTAGTGTCATCTGCAAATGATGATACAAAAGTGTGCTGGGTGTTTTTATCTATGTCTGATATGAGGATGAGAAACAGCAGAGGTGCCAGGACAGTGCCTTGGGGCACTGAGCTTTTGACCTCGCTGATGCTGGATCTTGCCCTGTTCACTACTACTTTTTGTGTTCTTTGTGTTAGGAACTCAAAAATCCATCTGCCTACCTTCCCCGTAATGCCTATGGCCCTCATTTTGTGCGCTATCACTCCATGATCGCATTTGTCAAACGCCTTCACTTCATGGAGGGGACACCACAACGAAGGCACAGGTGCAAATTTAATACCTAAACAAGGCAGATGAAAATTCAGTATAAGAGTTCATTATCAGCAAACAAAGTTAGGTTCTTGCACTCGCATGTTTCAGTCTTGTTGAATAAATAAACTTGTGTGAAGAAGTCACGTAATTAACGAAAATTTAAACTGCAATATTTAATTTATCCTCTCCAGCGCGTCCATCCCATTCTCCCTTTCATTGTTTTCACTGGTTTTACCCCTCATTATTTTGTAGTTTTTTTTTTTTTAACTTCGCTTGGCTGGTTATGTATCTAGAGCTGACATCTACCCCAATTAGTGTTAATTTCTATCTCAGCCAAACATTTCACCAGGAAATATGTGAAATTTAGTGTGGGTGGGGGACAAGTGTGCTACTACCGTTATCAGCGCTGACTACATTTAAAGCTTGGTGAGGCAACATGTTGTATAATGGTCAGTACTGAACCTTTGTATAATACACATTGCTTCTCCAGGCTACACTATTTTGTTCCACCCCCAAAGCTGTGTAATCAGGAAAATATAATAAGTAGTTAATAAATGTAGCTAGTAAACAGTGAACTACTCTGTGGAGTCACTAGGCGTTATTGACAATAAAATAAAGGTGATGTGCTGGGCGAGCGGCAACAGCGCCTCACATGTGTGTAGATATGGCAACCTGCGGTGTTTCCCGCCAATCGATGAGCGACTCTCTTCTCTTAGTTTGGTTTCATAATTCTTCGTTCCCTTTATACATCTTTTTTTTTTTTGCACAGGTTTTATTTCATGTTTATAATTTTGTTACAGAAGTTGTCAAACATTCTGACTGGCAGATGCTTTTTATGCTATTTTGTAAGAATGGAATTTAGTTTTAAAGGTTACTAAATTTTTCCTGGTACTTGGCATGGTATTGCAAGAGTAGTCACATTTTCTAAATGTGGTTTCGTAAAGTAAATAAGTGTGTTTATCATTTGTATTTTTCTGTCATGAAGTAAGGCAAGAGGATGTAGTGAGACGTATGTATTAGTTAATGGGAGGTACAGTGTGACAGTTGAAGGGTGAGTTTGTTATTGAGGAGTTGGTGGCCGCTGCGGAGGATGTAAACGCTCCCAGCTCACACCCTGCATCTCTTAACATATGGTTGAGGGCAAAGTATTCACTGCTGCTGCCTTGTCTACACACACTGTGTATAAACACCCTGCTACCACATACCACCTTGCTGCACCCATGCTTAAATTGTGAATTAAAACTATTTTAAATATTTTTTTTTTGTGTTGCGTTTCCCATTGATAGACTCCGTGTGTGTTGTTTCTTGCAGGCGCTCCCATGAAAACAAGCTGCTCACACTAGTACATATGTCTTGTTGCTGTTGTTCCATTATCTTACTTATGTAGGAAACACACCTGTCTTGTATTGCAAGGGTAAACAAGTTAACTAGCCCAGGTTTCTTACGCTTTACGCTGCATAAATGTTTTAGTCGGTAATGTTATGTAAATTGAAGTATTAGGCAATTAAATATTAAACGTAAGACAGTATTTTTGTAGCGGGTTGTTGCTAGGAATATTAATCTTAAAGCTGAGTTTTTAATCATTTGTAATATAAAGGTATTAGCATAGTGTGTTAGAGGAGGGAGGATGTGTGAAGTGAACATAGCGGCCGGGTAGAGGTGCCGGATAAGGTCGCTGTGATAACCGGCCGCTCGTTACATCAGCTTTAATCTTTCATTTGAGCGGTGACTTGAAGATGCCACCTTCGTTTCAATGTAAAGGTGTAATCATGGTGTTATCAGCACCTGGTTGTGCTCTCTGGTGCTCGAGAGTGATGCACCCAGACACTGGGTCTCTGAGGAACCTCGAACACTAGACTCACGTGGTTACAGTTGTAGGTTCACCTACTTCAGTTTGCCTTGCCTGGTTTAACCTCTCCCGTAGGCCTAACAGCGCTTCCCAGAAATGTTTCCCATCTCCCTTGCCCCCTTCCATAAATGTTCTTTCTATTTCTTTTCCAGATCACTCTTATCCTAATGTTTCTCATACTTCCTTTCCGTCCTTCACTCTTCAATTTTACCCTCTCACACGCATAAGTCCTCACTCCATCAGCCCCGCTGTTCCTCTTTATTCCTCACTCTCCCCTTCATTTCTTTCTCCACCTCCCCCCTACTTTCCCCGCCCCCTTAATCTCCTCATTCCTTCTCACCTATTTTTTTCTCCCTCTTCTCTTACCCTTTCTATCCCTCATACCCGTCCCTCCCTCTCACAATCCGTCCCTCCCTCTCACAACCCGTCCCTCCCTCTCACAACCCGTCCCTCCCTCTCACAACCCGTCCCTCCCTCTCACAACCCGTCCCTCCCTCTCACAACCCGTCCCTCCCTCTCACAACCCGTCCCTCCCTCTCACAACCCGTCCCTCCCTCTCACAACCGTCCCTCCTCTCACAACCCGTCCCTCTCTCTCACAACCCGTCCCTCTCTCTCACAACCCGTCCCTCTCTCACAACCGTCCCTCTCTTTCTACAACCCGTCCCTCTCTCATCCTCTTCACAACCGTCCCTCTCTCTCTCACAACCCGTCCCTCTCTCTACAACCCGTCCTCCTCACAACCGTCCCTCCCTCACAACCCGTCCCTCCCTCTCACAACCCGTCCCTCCCTCTCACAACCCGTCCCTCCCTCTCACAACCCGTCCCTCCCTTTCACAACCCGTCCCTCCCTCTCACAACCCGTCCCTCCCTCTCACAACCCGTCCAGCCCTCTCATTCCCATCCCCTTCACCCTCTCCATCTCAACCTCTCCATCCCACACCCCACTCCATCTCTTAATCCCTCCATCCCTCGCCCGATTTTATCCCTCACTCCACTCTATCCCTCACCCCACTTCATCCCTCACTCCTCTCCATTCCACACTCCTCTCCATTCCACACTCCTCTCCATCCCCCACTCCACGTTCAGTGGTGATAAGTTTCAGCTGCTTAGGTATGGAAAGAATGAAGAACTCAAAAAGAACACTATATACAAAACGCAAGAGGGTATATACCTTTATACCTTTGAAGAGTTTCGAGAGTTTATCTACTCTCTGAGCCCGGCCATGGGCCAGGCTCGTCTGGTGTTGCCTGGTCAACCAGGCTGTTGCTGCTGGAGGCCCGCTGCCCCACATATCCATCACAGCCTGGTTGATCTGGCACCCGGTGAAGATATTTGTCAAGTTTCCTCTTGAATAGTCTGGGACCCCGGATGTTAATACAGTGCTTCCGTATTGTCCCCACCGCACCCCTGCTCCTCACTGGGTTTATTTTACACTTCCTCCCATATCTCTCACTCCAGTATGTTATGGCAGTGTGCAGATTTGGGACCAGGCCCTCAAGTACTTTCCAGGTATATATTATCATGTATCTCTCTCTCCTCCGCTCCAATGAGTACATGTTCAAGACTCGAAGGCGTTCCCAATAATTTAGATGTTTCAATGGCTCAATGTGAGCCGTAAACGATCTCTGGATTTGTTCCAGCTCTGCTATTTCTCCTGCCCTGAACGGGGCCGTCAGCACTGAGCAGTATTCTAAGTGGGGGAGCACTAGCGATTTGAAGAGTGTCATCATCGGCATTACTTCCCTTGTTTTGAAAGTTCTCAATACCCACCCCGTCATCTTCCTGGCTGTTGTGATCTTTGTCTTGTTATGGTCTTTAAAAGACAGATCAGCAGACATAATTATTCCCAAGTCCTTAACGTGTTCCTTTCGTTCTATGTGGTGACCCTCTTGCGTTTTGTATATTGTGTGTGTTCTTAATTTTTTCCATACCTAAGCAGCTGAAACTTTCGTTCTATGTAGGTGTTGTTTGCTACACCTACGTGGATTGAACAGTTGGCAAACCTTGTGATTCCTGAGGTGGCTGTCTAGCAGTCACCTGCAGGTTCACAAGTAGTGACTTAATTAAGAACCTTTACTAAGCGAGTGCTAATAGCGCTCCCATTCTAAGTAGATGGTTTTGCTAAACTTTGTTTTGCCAATCCTGGGCAAGCCATCCTGGTCCATCTTGAGCCTTTCTGAAAGTTGGCATTGCTTGTATTGTTGGTGTGGAGTGTTGGAACTAGTGACAGGACAATGATTTAGTTTTATTGGTCAACTGGTAATGCCACATTTCTTTGTTTTTGCACTTCTGCTTTGCTCTTTCTTTTCTAAATGTCTGTTGAGGAGCCACCCTCATCACCAGTTCTTCTGAGGAAGGAACTTGTGACAGCCCCTGCAAGTAAGCCAGACCGCACTCAGCCAGGCACCCGGTTGCTGGACCAGGTCCTGGCCCTTATTCCACTACTCTAGATAATAATCCAGTCAGATTACGATAACTAGCAGAAATAATTTATAAAAAAGATAAAATTCTCCACATAATTCTGAAGGCTGTATAAATTAAGATAAAACGAGTTCGTCTCCATCCGACTGTAGTAACCCCCATTATTTTTTCCCACACCCCTTCTGAAGTATACCTGAAAGATATTTAGGATGTTTCCGAAGGTCAGCACTCCTGTGGCCTGGTCTCAGACTAGGTCTCCTGGAAAATCAAAACCTGATCAACTAGGCTGTTACTGCTGGCCGTACGCAGTCCACCATACAAACTGGTCAGGAACTGATTTGAGGAACTTGCCTAATTCGTTCTTGAAGACAGCCAGAGGTTTGTTGGTAATTCTCCTTATGCATGGAGGGAGAGCTTTGGAGAGTCGAGGACCTCTGACACTCAACAGTTCTCTTAGTGTACTCGTCGCACCCCACTCCCATCCTTTTTATTGGAAGTACTTTACACTATCTGTCAAGTCTCTTGCTTTCACATGGAGTGACTCTGGTATCTAGGTTTGGGAACAGTCCCTCCTAGATTTTCCATGTGTAAATTATGATGCATCTTTCTTGATTATGTTTCAAGGAATACACTTGAAGAGCTTTCAAACATTCGGAGTAATTCAGATGTTTGATTGTCCACAGGCAGTAAAGTTTTCTAGCTCAGCAATTTCATTCACTTCGAAGGTAACTGTTAGAATACAACAGTATTCCAGCCTGGTGAGAAGAAGTGACTTAAAGAGTTTCGTCATTGGCTCAGCATCCATTGTTTTGAAATTTGAGTTATCCAGCCTCTCATTTTGCTTTCGGTAGCAATAACTGTTTGTGGCATCCTGTGACATCACTCTCAAGTCTCGCACATGCAGATCACACTGTTGAATGACTTGAGTTTGTCATGCACTGCCTTTCACTCCTTATTTTTTGTTTTCACATATTGGAGCAACTTAAACTTGTCCTTATATTGTTGCCTAAGGCTCACTAGAGGACTTTATATTCTCTTGAAGTTTCACTATGTCTTTGGCGGACATCCCTTTCATAAAGATTCTGATGTTATCAACAATGGATATTATGGAGCTATGATTTATGTCCTTATCTAAACAGACAAACAACTTTATTTCTATGAAGTGGAGTACAATAATCACTATATACAAAAGCCTCTTCTTATGCAAAGCATTTCGGACATGTTGGATATAAGAATGAGAAACAACAGTGGGGTAAGTACTGTGAAGTTGATTAACAGAGGGAGCCTCAGACTTCACTCTGTTTACTCGTACTCTCTGGGTTCTCTTTGTTAAGTTTACTGTCCTTTCTGTCCACTTGACCAGTTATTCCTTTTGCACGCATGTTGTGCGCTGTCACTCCATGGTCGCACTTGTCGAAGGTTTATGCAAAATCAGTGTCTCTCATCAGCATTTAGCCAGTCTTCCAGTGTATCCAAGACGAAGTAATAATTGTCTAGCAATTGTGAAAGGCAGGAGCGACCTTCCCTGGATTTTGTAGTTGTTACGATTCCATGTGGTTGGCAGTCTTGTTTTTTAGGACCCGTTCAAAGATTTTGATGTGTAAAGTTGGCAATGTTGGTCTCTATTTTTTTGCAGATGCTTTACTTCCACGTTTGTGAAGACTCCAGTGCCCAGCCTCCTGCATATAATGCTAAAGGGCTGAGATAATGGTTCTTGCAATTTTTATGGTCTTCCACAAGTCTGGTTCTGGGGTACAATGCATGGGCATTATGTCGATAGCTTCTTCAAAGTCAGCTTGGAATAGGACATCAGAAATTAGTGGGATGTCAGTGGTTTTAGATTTCATTCGTGGAAAATTTGTTAGGGGCTTTGATCTGTAGAGATCAGTGGATTACTGAACATAATCGTATTATGACTTCACTATTTCACTCATTTCTTTGTCATCTGTGTATGTTCCAGTGTATGAAAGACTCAATACTGGACGAGGCTTTTGTCCTGAATTTTGCATAAGAGAAGTATTTAGCATTTCTTCTAGTTTCACTGATGAGTGAAATTCTAAAAGAACAGTATGAGTCAGTGTTCAGCAACCCACTAAATGACAGCAAGGTAGAAAATGCAGAAATATTTTTCACTCCAGCAGAAGGCTGCGCAGACCACCTAACCGACATTAGTACAAATCCCATAGATTTCGAAAAAGAAATGGCCAACATGCCCACTCACTCAGCACCTGGACCAGATTCATGGAATGCTTTATTTATAAAGCAGTGCAAAGTACCATTAGCAAGAGCCCTTAGTATTCTGTGGAGAAAGAGCTTAGATCTAGGTGAAATTCCAGAGGCCTTAAAGAGTGCAGACATAGCTCCTTTGCATAAGGGAGGTAGTAGAGCACTAGCTAAAAATTACAGACCAGTAGCCCTCACTTCTCACATCATAAAAATCTTTGAAAGAGTGATGAGACGGCAGATTACAAAGTTCATGGACCAGCACAACCAACATAACCCGAACCAGCATGGCTTTAGAGCGGGTCGATCATGCCTGTCACAGCTGCTGAACCATTATGACAGAATTACGGAGGCATTGGAGGACGACCAAAACGCAGATGTGATTTACACAGATTTTGCAAAGGCGTTTGACAAATGCGATCATGGAGTGATAGCGCACAAAATGAGGGCCATAGGCATTACGGGGAAGGTAGGCAGATGGATTTTTGAGTTCCTAACACAAAGAACACAAAAAGTAGTAGTGAACAGGGCAAGATCCAGCATCAGCGAGGTCAAAAGCTCAGTGCCCCAAGGCACTGTCCTGGCGCCTCTGCTGTTTCTCATCCTCATAGCAGACATAGATAAAAACACCCAGCACACTTTTGTATCATCATTTGCAGATGACACTAAAATAAGCATGAAAGTCACTACGGTAGAGGACACTGAAAAATTACAGGAGGACATAAGCAAGGTCTTCCAATGGGCAGTGGAGAACAACATGACGTTCAATGGTGATAAGTTTCAGCTGCTTAGGTATGGAAAAATGAAGAACTCAAAAGGAACACTATATACAAAACGCAAGAGGGTCACCACATAGAACGAAAGGAACACGTAAAGGACTTGGGAATAATTATGTCTGCTGATCTGTCGTTTAAAGACCATAACAAGACAAAGATCACAACAGCCAGGAAGATGACGGGGTGGGTATTGAGAACTTTCAAAACAAGGGAAATAATGCCGATGGTGACACTATTCAAATCGCTAGTGCTCCCTCACTTAGAATACTGCTCAGTGCTGACGGCCCCGTTCAGGGCAGGAGAAATAGCAGAGCTGGAACAAATCCAGAGATCGTTTACGGCTCACATTGAGCCATTGAAACATCTAAATTATTGGGAACGCCTTCAAGTCTTGAACATGTACTCATTGGAGCGGAGGAGAGAGATACATGATAATATATACATGGAAAGTACTTGAGGGCCTGGTCCCAAATCTGCACACTGCCATAACAACATACTGGAGTGAGAGATATGGGAGAAAGTGTAAAATAAACCCAGTGAGGAGCAGGGGTGCGGTGGGGACAATACGGGAGCACTGTATTAACATCCGGGGTCCCAGACTATTCAACATCTTACCAGAAGATATCCGAAACACGGCTGGAACCAGTGTAGAAGCCTTCAAGAGAAAACTGGACAAATATCTTCACCAGGTGCCAGATCAACCAGGCTGTGATGGATATGTGGGGCAGCGGGCCTCCAGCAGCAACAGCCTGGTTGACCAGGCAAGCACCAGACGAGCCTGGCCCATGGCCGGGCTCAGAGAGTAGATACTCTCGAAACTCTTCAAAGGTATATCAAAGGTATGCTCCCTTTTTCTTTTCAGGACTTTGTATAATATAACAAGTTTGTACTCCATATTTCTAGCCAGTTTCCTTTCGTGCATCAGTGTGTCTGCTGCCTTTGAGAAGATCTGATACCTGTCGTCTTTGCCTGTAGAGGGAGCGGCTCTCTCTCGGGTTTGCATCTTCTCCTTTGCCATAGAGGCATGTGTCTGGTACATAAATAGTGCCAACGAGCTCAGTCTCTCGAGGAGCTGGTTTAAATCTACGGTGATCATATTGTTTTTCCAGCGTATCTCGTTAAGGTTACGATTTACTTAGTCCCAGCTTATTTATGCCTTTGTTGCAATTTGAATTGTTTCCATTGGTCTTATTTCTCTCATTTTCAAAGTTCACATTATCCACCCTGTCATTTTCATAGCCTTTGCACATTTTGCTTTATGGTGTGCTTTAAAAGATAGATCATCTGACATTGTTATTCAGTACATAGAACATTTACATGTCATTTTCACTTTATTGGGTGGTTATCTTGTAATTTGTATACCATTTCCATTTGAGGAGAGTATTAAAGAACGCTCAGCATACATCCTGGAACGTTGTGTGGAGGGGTTAACTGGAACACTTCTCATGGATTGTATTACGCACCCAGGTAATAATGGCGTGTTGACCTGGCCGTAATGGGACTTGGGGCGAAAATAATCACAGCAGTAGTCTTTAAATTGTATTTTCCTTTATCAATTATATGTATAGATATGTACACCTATGTACACTATGTACAAGAGTTTGAAATATAAGTGTACACCATGGTAATCAAGGCAACGACAAAAGCCAGAGAGAGAAAGAACAGTGCTCAACCAGCAGTAGTACGAGTCTGTCAAGAGCTGACCGTGAGTGATACCACATCACCCCAGCAATTGTCAGACCCACCTTATGATTGGTTAATGAACCAAGGTACTGATTTAATGATGTAACTCCGTAAGATCATTAAACCCTTAGCACCCGGTTCGCTGGTTGGGAGGCAGCCTATATGGGAGTGTGTACATACGCCAAATAAAGTGTAACGTACTTTTTGCATGCCACAAATGGATATGGAATAAGATCAGTAACATGTCTGGAAACTACTTTACAATCCCACTAGACAACCTTCTCCATCGTGGGCTGGTGGTATATTATTCCTCAGAGGAGGCAAATACCTTTGCAAGGGTCTTTTCTTTATCTCATTGGGAGCTACAACTGTATCCTGGGTACTAGGCCCCCATAGGTTTCAGGAGACTCTCTCCCCTCTCCTCTCCCCTCTCTCCCCTCTCTCCCCTCTCCTCTCCCCTCTCTCCCTCTCCTCTCCCTCTCTCCCCTCTCCTCTCCCCTCTCTCCCTCTCTCCCCTCTCCCCTCTCCTCTCCCCTCTCTCCCCTCTCCCCTCCCTCTCCTCTCCCTCTCTCCTCTCCCTCTCCTCTCCCTCTCTCCTCTCCCTCTCTCTTCTCTCTCTTTTTCCTCTCTCCTTTCTCTCTCTCCTTTCTCTCTCTCTCCTCTCTCTCTTTCCTCTCTCCTTTCTCTCTTTCCTCTCTCCTTTCTCTCTCTCTCCTCTCGTCTCCTCTCTCTTCTCCTCTCTCTCTCCCCCCTCCTCTCCCCCTCTCCTTTTTTTTAAACAGGGTTTGACAAGAGTAGGGTCTCTCTCTCTCTCTCTCTCTCTCTCCCTTTGATATACCTTTGAAGAGTTTAGTATCATTTCCTCTGAGCCGGCCATGGGCCAGGCTCGTCTGGTGCTTGCCTGGTCAACCAGGCTGTTGTGCTGAGGCCCGCTGCCCCATATCCATCACAGCCTGGTTGATCTGGCACCTGGTGAAGATATTTGTCCAGTTTCCTCTTGAAGGCTTCTACACTGGTTCCAGCCGTGTTTCGGATATCTTCTGGTAAGATGTTGAATAGTCTGGGACCCCGGATGTTAATACAGTGCTCCCGTATTGTCCCCACCGCACCCCTGCTCCTCACTGGGTTTATTTTACACTTTCTCCCATATCTCTCACTCCAGTATGTTGTTATGGCAGTGTGCAGATTTGGGACCAGGCCCTCAAGTACTTTCCATGTATATATTATCATGTATCTCTCTCTCCTCCGCTCCAATGAGTACATGTTCAAGACTTGAAGGCGTTCCCAATAATTTAGATGTTTCAATGGCTCAATGTGAGCCTCTCTCCTCTCCCTCTCTCCTCTCTCTCTCTCCTCTCTCTCTCTCCTCTCTCTCTCTCTCTCTCTCTCTCCTCTCTCTCTCCTCTCTCTCTCCTCTCTCTCCTCTCTCTCTCTCTCTCTCCTCTCTCTCTCTCTCTCTCCTCTCTCTCTCCTCTCTCTCCTCCTCTCTCTCTCTCTCTCTCTCTCTCTCTCTCTCTCTCTCTCTCTCTCTCTCTCTCTCTCTCTCCTGCATTGTGGAGGAAGAAAAACACTGGGGAACCCTGATCTTTGAGATGGTGTGTTGTGTGTAGTTAGCATTATTAGTGGTGGTGGTGGTAGTATTAGCTTTATTAGTTAGTGGGTGTATGCATTATTAGGTGGAGTATTGCATTATTAGTGGTGGTTGGTGTTTAGTATTAGCATTATTAGTGGTGGTGGTAGTATTAGCATTATTAGTGGTGGTGGTAGTATTAGCATTATTAGTGTGGTGGTAGTATTAGCATTATTAGTGGTGGTGGTAGTATTAGCATTATTAGTGGTGGTGGTGTATTAGCATTATTAGTGGTGGTGGTAGTTTAGCATTATTAGTGGTGGTGGTAGTATTAGCATTATTAGTGGTGGTGGTAGTATTAGCATTATTAGTGGTGGTGGTAGTATTAGCATTATTAGTGGTGGTGGTAGTATTAGCATTATTAGTGGTGGTGGTAGTATTAGCATTATTAGTGGTGGTGGTAGTATTAGCATTATTAGTGGTGGGTGGTGGTATTAGCATTATTAGTGGTGGTGGTAGTATTAGCATTATTAGTGGTGGGTGGTGGTGGTAGTATTAGCATTATTAATGGTGGTGGTAGTATTAGCATTATTAGTGGTGGTGGTAGTATTAGCATTATTAGTGGTGGGTGGTGATGATTATTATGGTGGTGTAGTATTAGCATTATTAGTGGTGGTGGTAGTATTAGATTATTAGGTGGTGGTAGTATTAGCATTATTAGTGGTGGGTATAGATTATTAGGTGGTGGTGGTATTAGCATTATTAGTGGTGGGTGGTGGTGGTAGTATTAGCATTATTAGTGGTGGGTGGTGGTAGTATTAGCATTATTAGTGGTGGTGGTAGTATTAGCATTATTAGTGGTGGGTGGTGGTGGTAGTATTAGCATTATTAGTGGTGGGTGGTGGTGGTAGTATTAGCATTATTAGTGGTGGTGGTAGTATTAGCATTATTAGTGGTGGGTGGTGGTAGTATTAGATTATTAGTGGTGTGGTGGTAGTATGATAGCATTATTAGTTGTGGGGTGGTGGTAGTATTAGCTATTATGTGGGTGGTGAGTATATATTAGTGGTGGTGGTAGTATTAGCATTATTAGTGGTGGGTGGTGGTGGTAGTATTAGCATTATTAGTGGTGGTGGTAGTATTAGCATTATTAGTGGTGGGTGGTGGTGGTAGTATTAGCATTATTAATGGTGGTGGTAGTATTAGCATTATTAATGGTGGTGGTAGTATTAGCAGTAGTAGTTAGTGGTAGTGTTGGTAGTAATAGTGGGTGGTGGTGGTGGTAATGTTAGTAGTAGTAATTGCAGTGGTGGTAGTGGTAATAGTAGTAATAGTGGTGGTGTGGTAGTTTTACCTGGAGGGTCTTCCAGGGGTCAAAGCCCCCGCGGCCCATTATTGACCAGGCCTCCTGGTGGATCAGGGCCTGATCAACCAGGCTGTTACTGCTGACCGCACGTAGTTCAACGTACGAACTACAGCCCGGCTGATCGGGTACTTTAGGTATCTGTCCAGCTCCCTCTTGAAGGCAGCCAGGGGTCCATTGGTAATTTTTCTTATGCTTGGTGAGAGGCTGCTGAACAGTCTTGGGCCCCGGACACTTACTGTGTTTTCTCTTGGTGTACTCATGGCGCCCCTGCTTTTCATTGCGGGTATGTTGCACCGTCTGTCCAGTCTTTTGCTTTAGTAGGGAGTGGTTTCTGTATGCAGATTTGGGACCAGTCCCTCTAGGAT
>WNWK01010474.1:0-30000 GCA_009830355.1 Cherax destructor | reverse complement strand
TGTTAGCTCAGAATGTTCTTAATTATTGCTTCTTTAATTAAGTTTTGGTGTCTATGTTTGTGGTCACAGCCCGTCTGGTCTGGCACCCTCTTGTAGACAGCCGGAGGTTTATTGGCAATTCTCCGCATACATAGAGGGAAGGTGTTGGAGTATCGTCTGTAAACGAGACTACAGTACTATTAGTTACATCTTCATGTCGGTTATGCTAATGAGAAATATAATTGGGGTCCTGGGGAACAGAGGTTTTCACGATGGGAGCCGCCTGGTTTTTACTTTGGTGTCTCTTTTTACGTTCGATTTATTGGAAAATTATAATTTATCTGCATACTTTTCCAGTTTCCATTTGCACGCATTAAAGCTGAAGGACATTTTCAGGGGTTAATGTCCCAACGATCCGGTCCCAGACCAGACAACCTGGAGGATCAAAGCCTACCTTAACCAGGCTCTTACTGCTAGCCATGGAAATAAATGGTATAAAATACCGACACAATGGAAAGATAAACACGTTTCGCCCACGCAGTGGGCTTTATCGAGTCAAAAACAGATCTACCTGGATAAAAGAAACAAGGGTATTTATAGGATGGTGGAGAATGCTGGGTCAGGTGGAGAAAGCTGCATGTGACAGTCTTCAAAGTAGTGTGATAGTTTAAAACCTCGGGTAATTTAAAGGACCTGCAGTGTTCCATTCTTGAGTTCTCCACCATCCTATAAATAACCTTGTTTCTTTTATCCAGGTAGATCTGTCTGTGACTCGATAAAGCCCACTGCGTGGGCGAAACATTGTCAATAAAGGATCACATTATACTGCTTATGTGTTTATCTTTCAACTGCTAGATATACACAGTCGTACGTCCGAACCACAGCCCGGCTGGTCAGGCATTGATTTGAGGAACTAGCCCAGTTCTGTCTTGACAGCCAGAGATTTGGTAATTTCCCTTTTGCACAGAGGGATTGCATTGAAGAGTCAGGGACCTCTGACACTGAGTTATCTCTTAGTGTACTCGTCGCACCCCTGCATTTTAAGGGAGGTAGTTTGCGCCGTCTTCCAAGTCTCATGTGAAACGAAGGGATTTCAGATTTTCCAGGTGTAAATTATTGTTACCTTTCTTGCCCACATTTAAAGGAATATAGTTGAAGGGAATAAAAGGATTCCTAGTAATTCAGGTGCTTGATTGAGAGTATACCAGCAGTGACGATACTATTTGTTTTCCCACTCATAAATCTCCTAGTAATTCAGGTGCTTGATTGAGAGTATACCAGCAGTGACGATACTATTTGTTTTCCCACTCATAAGTCTCCTAGTAATTCAGGTACTTGATTGAGAGTATACCAGCAGTGACGATACTATTTGTTTTCCCACTCATAAGTCTCCTAGTTATTCAGGTACTTGATTGAGAGTATACCAGCAGTGACGATACTATTTGTTTTCCCACTCATAAGTCTCCTAGTAATTCAGGTGCTTGATTGAGAGTATACCAGCAGTGACGATACTGTTTGTTTTCCCACTCATAAGTCTCCTAGTAATTCAGGTACTTGATTGAGAGTATACCAGCAGTGACGATACTGTTTGTTTTCCCACTCATAAGTCTCCTAGTAATTCAGGTGCTTGATTGAGAGTATACCAGCAGTGACGATACTGTTTGTTTTCCACTCATAAGTCTCCTAGTAATTCAGGTGCTTGATTGAGAGTATACCAGCAGTGACGATATGTTTTGTTTTCCACTCATAAGTCTCCTAGTAATTCAGGTACTTGATTGAGAGTATACCAGCAGTGACGATACTGTTTGTTTTCCCACTCATAAGTCTCCTAGTAATTCAGGTGCTTGATTGAGAGTATACCAGCAGTGACGATACTGTTTGTTTTCCCACTCATAAGTCTCCTAGTAATTCAGGTACTTGATTGAGAGTATACCAGCAGTGACGATACTGTTTGTTTTCCCACTCATAAGTCTCCTAGTAATTCAGGTACTTGATTGAGAGTATACCAGCAGTGACGATACTGTTTGTTTTCCCACTCATAAGTCTCCTAGTAATTCAGGTGCTTGATTGAGAATATACCAGCAGTGACGATACTGTTTGTTTTCCCACTCATAAGTCTGCTAGTAATTCAGGTGCTTGATTGAGAGTATACCAGCAGTGACGATACTGTTTGTTTTCCCACTCATAAGTCTCCTAGTAATTCAGGTGCTTGATTGAGAGTATACCAGCAGTGACGATACTGTTTGTTTTCCCACTCATAAGTCTCCTAGTAATTCAGGTGCTTGATTGAGAGTATACCAGCAGTGACGATACTATTTGTTTTCCCACTCATAGTCTCCTAGTAATTCAGGTGCTTGATTGAGGTATACCAGCAGTGACGATACTGTTTGTTTTCCCACTCATAAGTCTCCTAGTAATTCAGGTACTTGATTGAGAGTATACCAGCAGTGACGATACTGTTTGTTTTCCCACTCATAAGTCTGCTAGTAATTCAGGTGCTTGATTGAGAGTATACCAGCAGTGACGATACTGTTTGTTTTCCCACTCATAAGTCTCCTAGTAATTCAGGTGCTTGATTGAGAGTATACCAGCAGTGACGATACTGTTTGTTTTCCCACTCATAAGTCTCTAGTAATTCAGGTACTTGATTGAGAGTATACCAGCAGTGACGATACTGTTTGTTTTCCCACTCATAAGTCTCCTAGTAATTCAGGTGCTTGATTGAGAGTATACCAGCAGTGACGATACTGTTTGTTTTCCCACTCATAAGTCTGCTAGTAATTCAGGTGCTTGATTGAGAGTATACCAGCAGTGACGATACTGTTTGTTTTCCCACTCATAAGTCTGCTAGTAATTCAGGTGATTGATTGAGATATACCAGCAGTGACGATACTGTTTGTTTTCCCACTCATAAGTCTGCTAGTAATTCAGGTGCTTGATTGAGAGTATACCAGCAGTGACGATACTGTTTGTTTTCCCACTCATAAGTCTCCTAGTAATTCAGGTACTTGATTGAGAGTATACCAGCAGTGACGATACTGTTTGTTTTCCCACTCATAAGTCTCCTAGTAATTCAGGTGATTGATTGAGAGTATACCAGCAGTGACGATACTGTTTGTTTTCCCACTCATAAGTCTGCTAGTAATTCAGGTGCTTGATTGAGAGTATACCAGCAGTGACGATACTGTTTGTTTTCCCACTCATAAGTCTCCTAGTAATTCAGGTGATTGATTGAGGTATACCAGCAGTGACGATACTGTTTGTTTTCCACTCATAAGTCTGCTAGTAATTCAGGTGTTGATTGAAAAGTATACCAGCAGTGACGATACTGTTTGTTTTCCCACTATAAGTCTCCTAGTAATTCAGGTACTTGATTGAGAGTATACCAGCAGTGACGATACTGTTTGTTTTCCCACTCATAAGTCTGCCTGCCTGGAAGGGCCGTCATTATACCGCAGTATTCCAGCATGGTGAAAATAAATGACTTGACTATCATGACTGGCTCAGCATCTCGTCTTGAAAGTTTGTTATCCAGCCTATCATTATCCTTGTGATAACAGTGGCAACATTGTTGTGATCCTTCAATGTGAGATCATTATAACTTATACTTAGGAAATTTAGAAGGAATTGGTGCCAAATCAGTACACCAGAGCAAGATGCTCAGCAGACGACCTAAAGCACAACGTGGTGTTGTGGAGCCAAGTTGTTTTACCTTCCCTTCGCACATGACACCTGAAGGATTTTTTTTTTTTTGGGGGGGAGGAGATAACTCTACAGCTCAGTCGCAAACCAGGCCTCCTGGTGGGTGAATCAGGGCCTGATCAACCAGGCTGTTACTGCTGACCAAACAGTTCAACGTCGTACGAACACAGTCCGGCTGGTCAGGAACTGATTTGATGACATCAAGTTCTCTGGAAAACAGCAAGTGGTTCGTTATAATTCCCCTTACGCAAGAAGGAAGGCATTGAAAAGTCGGGGACCTCTGACATTTATTGAGTTGTCTCTAGTGTATTCTCCATACCCTGCTTTTTACTGGAGGTACTTTGCACCGTTTGCCAAGTCTTGTTTTCATTTGGCGTGACTTGGATGTACATGTTTGGGACCTGTTACTCTTACCAGGATGGAACAATAAATACTGATGTTCAATTTTAGGCTGATACTGATACTTCATTTTTTTTTAATTATGATAACTATATTCAACATATAAAGAAATGCTTATTGTTCAATAGGTATTAAATAACCCAAGAATGTTAAATATTAAATAACTTAATTTCTCTTCGATGTTAACAGTGTAATACTTGTGTAGCATATATAGATTCCTAATATATTTATAGTCTGGCTCCTTGCCAAGCCTCGCTGCTCCCTGCTCATGTTCCCATACAGATCTTCCTCACTTCTCGATAGGCCTAGAGAGACTGGCGGACACTGTCAAGACTGGGCTTTCCAAGTATTCACAATAATAAGGCCTCCGTACAGCAGTCTACAGTGTTTTCCTCGCTACCGTCTCCTTACAAGAACCCTCACGTTAGCGATGGCAATGTCGTTACTAATTACCATGAGGCTCGCAAACTGAAAAAAAATAAATATCAACCAGGCTGTGATGGATGTGGGGCAGCGGGCCTCCAGCAGCAACAGCCTGGTTGACCACGCAAGCACCATACGACCTTGACCCATGGCCGGGCTCCGAGAGTAGTGAAACTCTGGAAACTGTTCAAAGGTATATCAAAGGTAGTCACATTTAGTGACGTGATAAAAAAGTATGAGTTCATTTAGGTTAGGGAAATAAGTCAGAGTAATTTGCAGTTACAGGAAACATCAACATCCACTCCTCTTATAATACTCTTTATTTCAAGCTTAAAAACATTTTGAAAACTGATAATCTTCATTATTGTAATAACTAGAAATTAAAAATCTAAAATTATAGTTCAGAACTTTAACAACCCCCCTCTCTCTCTCTCTCTCTCTCTCTGTCTCTCTCTTCTCTCTTCTCTCTTCTCTCTCTCTCTCTCTCTCTCTCTCTCTCTCTCTCTCTCTCTCTCTCTCTCTCTCTCTCTCTTCTTCTCTCTCTCTCCTCTCTCTCCCCTCTCCTCTTCTCTCTCTCTCTCTCTCATTTAGAGTTAAGGATTCCTAACTTTATTGACAAGCCATTTAGAAGTTAAGGATTCCTAACTTTATTGACAAGCCATTTAGAAGTTAAGGATTCCTAACTTTATTGACAAGCCATTTACAAGTTAAGGATTCCTAACTTTATTGACAAGCCATTTACAAGTTAAGGATTCCTAACTTTATTGACAAGCCATTTACAAGTTAAGGATTCCTAACTTTATTGACAAGCCATTTACAAGTTAAGGATTCCTAACTTTATTGACAAGCCATTTACAAGTTAAGGATTCCTAACTTTATTGACAAGCCATTTACAAGTTAAGGATTCCTAACTTTATTGACAAAGCCATTTACAAGTTAAGGATTCCTAACTTTATTGACAAGCCATTTACAAGTTAAGGATTCCTAACTTTATTGACAAGCCATTTACAAGTTAAGGATTCTAACTTTATTGACAAGCCATCTTTACAAGTTAAGGA
Source organism: Cherax destructor (assembly GCA_009830355.1). Taxonomy (NCBI): domain Eukaryota; kingdom Metazoa; phylum Arthropoda; class Malacostraca; order Decapoda; family Parastacidae; genus Cherax; species Cherax destructor. Next base: position 24,439 of record WNWK01010474.1, on the reverse strand, counting down.
TTCCTAACTTTATTGACAAGCCATTTACAAGTTAAGGATTCCTAACTTTATTGACAAGCCATTTACAAGTTAAGGATTCCTAACTTTATTGACAAGCTAAAAGCTGTTACCTACATCAGCTCATTTGAAAGCATTTTTATTGTTATGAAACATACAAGTAGGGAACAGGATGAAGTTGGAGCCATCTGTGGGCCAGCTGTGAGCCATCTGTGGGCCAGCAATTTCATTTGATCAACTGACTTTATCTCGTTGATATAATGCTGTACGAATGTGTTCCAGACTCTAGTCATCCTGGGGATAAATGATCTCAGATGAAGTGATGTTCTGGAGAAGGGTACAGCCAGAGTGAAGTTGCTGCTTTCTGCCCGTCTTGTGGTATAGACGCTTGCTTTTCGTTGTCCTCGAAGTGGAGCCAAATGTGGTACTTTGACAATGTTGGCCTCGTACATAACAGTAAGGCCACCCACATCCCTCCTGTGTTGAAGGCTCTGACAGATCTATCCAGGATGGGTCCAGGCGAGAGATGAGGCTTCTTGCTCTGTTCTCTACTCTGCCAAGCAGTTGCAGATGAGAGGGGGAGGGGGGCAGGCAAACCAAGAAAGTGGAGCATACTCAAGGTGTTTACCTGGAGAGAGTTCCAAGGGTCAACGCCCCTGCGGCCCGGTCTGTAACTAGGCCTCATGTTGGATCAGAGCCTGAGTTTGGAGACAAATTTCACCCCAAGGATATCAACTTCTTCCCCAGGTACCAACACTCTCCCATTCATACTTACTACTGCACCAGCATTACCATCATGGTGCCTAGAGACCATGATCATTTGTTTTCTCAGGTGCAAATGTTACTTGCCATCGGTTTCCCCAAGCTGGTATAGCTCTTAGCTGGTGATTGATGTAGCTTAGGGCAGCTGGCATTTCTTCTCTTGGATAAGTGAATGTCAGAGTACAGTCGTCTGCATATGCATGGTATTCTGGGATGAGATGAAGGTCATTGAAGTAGACATTCCATAACAATGGTCCCAGCACACTTCCTTGTGGAACACTTGCCCCAATAGGATATCTTGCTGATTCTGTTCCATTGAGAACTACCCTTAGAGATCTACCATGAAGGTAATCACTGAGGAGACGTAGCGTAGAGCCTGCAATTCTCAGTACTTGCAGTTTTGCCAAGAGGCCCTGGTGCCACACTTGGTCGAAAGCACCAGCAATGTCCAATGCTACCTCACAGCTGTCTTTGGATTCATCCAGTGACTGGTGGCATTTAGTGGAGAGGTTTAACAACAGGTCAGCAGCAGAGTAACCTTTCCTGAAGCCAAATTGATGGTCACAAAGTAGTGAATGGTAATAAAAAAAACTGTCTTTGTCTTGTGATTATTGCCTCAAGGATCTTGCCAGTGATTGACAGTAGTGACACTGGTCTGTAGTTGCTGATTTCTGCTCTGCTCTTCTTTTTGTGAGCAGCGACTACATTTGCCTCTTTCCACAGAGAAGACCATTAACACTGTACTAGGCAGTGCTGAAAGATGCGAGTTACAGGTGCTGCTAACTGGTTTGCACATCTCTGCAATCTTGGGCTCAACTTGTCTGGGCCCACAGCCTTTTCTTGGTCAAGCGATTTAAGAAGGAAATGCACCTCCTCCTGCCTTATTGTCACCACTGACAGTTTTGACAGTTCTTGCAGCTAGCCAAGGAGGGTCCCTTGCTGGATCAGGAACTTGCATTTTGGTAGCAAAGTGTTCGGCAAGGAGGTCCGCTTTCTCTTGACTACTAGTAGAGGTGGTCCCATCCTGTCGATTTAGAGGTGGAATGAGTCCATCAGGCAGATAACTTTGTCCTTGACCAGGGACCACCAGGTTTTAGAGCCTACTCTACCTGATGCTAGTTTTCTTTTAGTGTCCACCTCCCATTTAGCGATGGCCCACTTTTGAACTTCACCCATATGCCTACAGGCTTGCCTGTGCAAGTTCTTGTTATTGGTGGTAGGATGTCTCTTATACCTTCGCCATATCTTGTATTTAGCAGTAGCAGCCTCTACAACGAAAGCCAAACCAAGGCTGATCAGTAGGTTTCTTCACATACTGCCGGTGAGGGATGTGTTCTTGTTGTAGATTAAGGATGTGTCCAGTGAAGGCTTTCACTTGGTTGTCAACATCTCCTTGGAGAAGAGCATTCCAATCGGTGGTGGTGAGCTCAGAGCAAAGTGCTAGCCAATTACCCCCCCCCCCCCTTTCTCTATCTCTCTATCTATCTATCTTTTTTTCTCTCAACTGAATTAACCGACATATTTTCATTATATCTACAGTTTAAAAAGTTTATTTTAACATTGACGAAATTCCCTGATAAAAATAGAAAAATGCTGAAATTAATAATAAACAGTATACATACATTAATAGCTAAAATTAAAAATTCTCAAACTGAAGTCGAGGAACATAAATATTTCCCCATTTCTGGAAGTTTGTGTTCCTGTGAGGAGGCGGAGGTGAACTCGGATATTTACTGGCTAGATTTGCCACAGATGAAAGACCTATCATATTTTCCATCATTCTAGTTGATTGCCTTCCATCACTCTAGTGGATTGCCTTCTTTAGGCAATAACTCCATCGCCATATGTTTGTCTATTTCTGTTATGCCTCCACAACATCTCTCTAGATTGTTCCACTTCCTGACAACTGTGACTGAAGTACTTTCTAACATCCCTGTGACTCTGCTCAGTTTTCAACTTCCAGTTGTGACTCCTTGTTGCTGTGTAACGTTTCTGAAACATTCTGTCCATGTTCACCTTGTCAGTCCCTCTAAATATTTTATATGTTATGTCCTCCCTATCCCTCCTGCCCTCCAGTGTTGTCAGGTTGAGTTCCCTTAACCTCTCCTTGTAGGACAAACCCCTCCGCTCTGGAACTAGTCTTTTTGCAAACCTTTGCACTTTCTCGAATTTCTTAACATGTTTAACCAGGTGTGGGTTCCATACTGGTGCTGCATAGTCCAATATGGGCCTGACATACACGGTGTACAGTGTCGTGAATGACTCTTTACTTAGATGTCGAAACGCTACTCTTAGGTTTGTCAGGCGCCCGTATGCTGCAGCAGTTATTTGGTTGATGTGCGCCTCAGATGTACTCAGTATGATGCTCACCCCAAGATCCTTTTCCTTGGGTGAGTTTTGCAGCCTCTGACCTGTTAAGCTATAATCCGTCTGCGGTCTCCTTTGTCCTTCCCCAAGCTTCATAACTTTGCTCTTACTGGGGTTGAACTCCAGGAACCATTTGTTGGGCCATGCTTGCAGCCTGTGTGTGTGGGGGGGTGGGGGGTGTGTACTCACCTAGTTGTGGTTGCAGGGGTCGAGAGGGTGTGTGTGTTAACTCAGGCCTTTTGTATGTGGTTAGGGTGAGGTGTGTTTGGAGGTGTGGTGGTGTGTGGTGTGTGTGTGGGTGTGTGTGTGTGTGTGTGGGTGTGTGTGTGGGTGTGTGTGTGTGTGTGTGTGTGTGTGTGTGTGTGTGTGTGTGTAACCCTCAAAGTTTTAATTTTAATTTTTTCCAGCACATGTAATAGTAATATTTTAAATATCAGGTGTCATGGGCAACTTTTCCACCAATATTGGTGCCATAAAAGTAGCAGATACCCTCTGGTACAGATACTTGGGCATACTCCTTCATAAATAAGGAGAATTACCAGCAGAATCCTAGCTGTCATTTACAGGGAATTGATTGAGGAGCTTATCAGTTATTAATTAGCAGGTCTTTAATGATTTTGTAGGACTGCTTGCAGTCAGCACTAACAGCCTTATTGATCAGGCCATTAACTGGGAGACCTAGTCTGGGAGTGGTTTGCGGGGGCGGTGACCCTCAGAACTGTTTACGGCAAGTTCAACTTTTTATTTATTTTAATTTTACCTCTGTTTTTAGTGCCAGTTCAACTAGGTTGTGATTGTTGTGTGAACCAGCTTGCCCCTAACAACAGAAGCCTGGTTGAACAGGCACTCTTAAGGAAATATGACCAAAAGCCTGGCCTTAAGGGCAGAAAATTCCTGGAAATCAGTCATAGGTATATAACGCGTATTATTATTTTTGCCAAGAGTGCCGAGTGGTCTACCAGGTAGAGGTGCTCTTCAAATTTCAAAATTTACTTCCTGTCTTGTGTGTTAGTGTGACTTTGTAAATGGTCCAAGTCGGACCGAAACGTCGTCGTAAGCTCCTCTCTTTTTTATATGTGCGGGTTGTGTGTGTAATGTATTGTATTTTATTTATGATGGTAACAATTCTAACAATTTCTTTCTTTCTCGACAGGTAAGTTGTAAATCTGTGTATTGGATTATTAGCTTCACTTCACCCCCGGTAAGTAGGCGCTGTGTATTGTATTATTAGCTTCACTTCACCCACGGTAAGTAGGCGCTGTGTATTGTATTATTAGCTTCACTTCACCCACGGTAAGTAGGCGCTGTGTATTGTATTATTAGCTTCACTTCACCCCCGGTAAGTAGGCGCTGTGTATTGTATTATTAGCTTCACTTCACCCACGGTAAGTAGGCGCTCTGAAGCAAATTGTTTACCTGTTGTATATTACAACCTTGTGTTTTAAGATCACACCTCGATAACACAATCATCTTTTTCGTCTGCTACTTGACATTGTTTTTGAAGGCTGGTAGTTGTGTGTAGAGTGCAGCGAGGTGTTAGGTACTCAGTTAATAAATACGAGACTTGTGTAACACTTGGGTATCTTTATTCTAGAAACGTTTCACCAACCAGTAGTTTCTTTAGTCTAATGTAGAGGATTAGGAGGGTGAGGTAGTTTCACAGATGGACTGAATACTGATTAATTCTAGAAGTACAAACGAGTATAAACTCAGGGTTAGCGAACTGCAGCACTAAGGTAAGAGAAAGGATGCTGAATAAGTTTAATTTTAATAACCATAGAATTGACTGGGAAAGAATAAACCAAGCGCTATCAGACATATCCTGGGAATCAGACATGACCGCCCTAAATCCCCACCAGTGCCTAGAGAAGCTGAATACAGAAGCATACAAGGTATGTATGAAGCACGTACCATTGAGGAAACCCAGAAGAAGATCAGATATAGAGAGAGGGTAGGAGATGGTACAGGAGAAGAAAACGGGTTACTGAATTGTTGAAAAACATAAATATGTCGCAACAGAGGAAAGATAGGCTTAGCCGAGAGATCACTGAATTAGAGCAAAAACTTAAGATGTCATACCTGACAGAAGAAGTACAAAGGGAACAAAAGGCCATACAGGATATTGCAAGAAACTCAAAATATTTCTATTCCTATGCAAAATCCAAGCCAAGAACTACCTGTAGAATTGGGACCATTATTGAGAGGAGATTCTTATACCGGTGATGAAGAGGAAATGAGTGAAATTCTAAAAGAACAGTATGAGTCAGTGTTCAGCAACCCACTAAATGACAGCAAGGTTGAGAATGCAGAAACATTTTTCACTCCAGCAGAAGGCTGCGCAGACCACCTAACCGACATTAGTACAAATCCCATAGATTTCGAAAAAAAAAAAATGGCTAACATGCCCACTCACTCAGCACCTGGACCAGATTCATGGAATGCTTTATTTATAAAGAAGTGCAAAGTACCACTAGCACGAGCCCTTAGTATTCTCTGGAGAAAGAGCCTAGATCTAGGTGAAATACCGGAGGCCTTAAAGAGTGCAGACATAACTCCTTTGCCTGAGGGAGGTAGTAGAGCACTAACTAAAAACTACAGGCCAATAGCCCAAACTTCTCACATCATAAAAATATTTAAAAGTGTGATGAGACGGCAGATTATAAATTTCATGGACTAGCACAACTAGCATAACCCAAACCAGCATGGCTTTAGAGCAGGACGATCATGCCTGTCACAGCTGCTGAACCATTATGACAGAATTACGGAGGCATTGGAAGACGACCAAAAAGCAATGTGATTTACACAGATTTTGCAAAGGCGTTTGACAAATGCGATCATGGAGCGCACAAAATAAGGGCCATGAGTATTACGGGGAAGGTAGACAAATGGATTTTCGGGTTCCTAACACACAGAACACAAAAAGTAGTAGTGTACAGAGCAAAATCCAGCATGAGCTAGGTAAAAAGCTCAGTTCCCCAAGGCACTGTCCTGGCACCTCTGTTGTTTCTCATCCTCATAGCAGACATAGATAAAAACACCCGTCACTGTTTTGTATCATTTGCAATGACACTTAAATAAGCATGAAAGTCACTACAGTAGAAGACGGAAAAATTACAGGAAGATGTAAGCAGGGTTTTCCAGTGGGCAGTAGAGAACATGATGTTTTGTTGTGATAAGTTCCAGCTGCTTAGGTATAGAAAGAATGAAGAACTCAAAAGGAACACTGTAAACAAAACTCAAGAGGGTCATCAAATAGAACGAAAGGAACATGTAAAAGACTTGGGAATAATTATGTCAGCTGATCTTTCTTTCAAAGAACATAATAAGACAAAGATCACAACAGCCATGAAGATGACGGGTGGGTATTGAGAACTTTCAAAACAAGGGAAATAATGCCGATGGTGACACTCTTCAAATTGCTCTCATGTACCAACACGTTAGGGAGACTACAAGAAAGCAAAGCTAGTCTTATACTAAATAAGTAAAGTGAACAAGATTTACCAAATAATGAAAATAAAAGCAAGCCAGAGAAATTGAAAATATTGAGCTCAAGCTACATGCATCATGAAGGACCCAAGAGAGCCAACAAAAATACATTAATGAAATGGAAAGAAATCCTAAATACTTTATCTCATATGTAAAATCCAGGGCAACAGTCACATCCAGTATCGGGCCTTGGCTTAAAGGAGATGGAACCTACATTGCCGGCAAATAAATGATTTAACTACTAAAGTTACAATATGACTCAGTCGTTAATCAGTCAATCTATTGATAATCCAAATGAGTTTTTTCATGAATAAGACTAAACCCTACCGACATCATCATTTCTGACGTAACTCAACCACACTTACCTTATACCTAAAGAACACTTCCTGGGGTCATCGCCCCCGTGGCCCAGTCCCAGTCCAGACCTGGAGGATCAAGGCCTGATCAATCAAGCAGTGCAACGTACGAACCACAACCCGGCTGGTCAGACACTGATTTAAAGAACTTGTCCAGTTCTATCTTGAAGACAGCCGGAAGTTTATGGTAACTACCATTATGCACGGGAAGAGGGGAAGAGGGGAGGACATTGAGTCGGGGCCCTCTTGACACACTTCACGTTCTCGGTATACTGCTCGTGCCCCAGCTTTTTAATGGAGGTATTTTGAACTGCTTGCCAAGTCTTTTGTCATACAGAGTGATTTAAATGTTCAGATTTGGGACAAGTTCCCTCAGGATTTTCCAGATGTAAATTATGTACCTTTTTCGCCTACGATCCAAAGAATATAGTTAACTTTGAAAAAAGCCAGTTTCCGTGCCTCTGCACTCTTCCCCAGGCCCTAACTCATAAAAAAAGAACTCCATATTAATCAAGGGCTGCAAGGAACCATATCTCATGCCTTCAATATTCTGTGGATACAGGAATCGTCCCACAGTCCTTAAAAAACACTGATATAACCCCACTCCATAAAAGTGGCAGTATAGTTTTTTGCCGTTGCAAAAAACTATTGATTAATAGCGCTGATGTCCCATAGAGATGGTCTGAAGAAACAAGATTGCCAATCACACAGAATCTCAATAATTACACAACTCAGGGTAGTATGAGTTTAGAGAAGGTCGCTCCTGCCTCTCGCAAATTCTTGGCCATTGTAACGTAGTCTTGGATGCAGTGGAAGACAAAAAATGCTGATTCAGTGTATACAGACTTTGACAAGTGCAACCATGGTGTAATAGCCCACAAAATGCGAGCAAAAGGAATAACTGGAAAATGGGCAGATGGATATTTATTTTTATTTTTTAATTAATAGAACCCAAAGTGCAATAGTGACCAGAGTGAATTCAGAGGCTGCCTAGTGAAAAACTATTCCCCGATGTACACTGCTTACCCTTGTTCTCTCGCACATTCTCATATCCTACAGAGAGAGAAATAGCATTGCATCCTTGGCAGATCATACTAGAATCTGTTTGAGAGTGGCATTCCTCGAGGACAACACAAACCTCCAAGCTGATATAAACAGTTTTACAGTGGGCTACGGACAACAATGATCAATGAGGACAAGTCTGAATTAATTCGTTATGGAAGTAAAGAGTCTTGGCAGACAGTGACAAATACCCACAATGAAAAGCAGGGGTACAATAAGTACACTAATGGAAAACTCAGTTAAGTATGAAGAGACCAAGACTTTTCAATGTCCACCCTTCATACGTAAAGGGGATTACCAACCGGGGAGAGCCCATCCACTCCACTGGATCATTCCACTCCACCAGTAGAGGAGAAAGACTTAGCTCCCACTGACTTCCCAGACGAGGTCAAACCTTTGTTGAATCTGTTGAACAAACGTCGTAAAGCCATTGCCTTACCAGGTGAGAAGATGGGTATAGAACTTATTGTCCCATCGTATCCCACTTGAACCTGGTACTAGATCAATTTATATACCTACGTACAGAATGCCTCATTCACAAGTTGCTGTTGCGGATGAATTAATCAATCAGATACTTAAGGATGGTGTTATCGCACCTAGCAATTCACCCTGGAATGCGCCCCTGATCTTAGTACCTAAGAAGGATGGTACTTGGTGCCCAGTGATTGACTTTAGGAAGTTAAATGCGAAAACAATTCCAGATCGCTTCCCACTTCCTGTACTTTGTAAACTTAAAGAAGCCAATTTAATGATCAAACTGTCTAAATGCCAATTTTTCAGATCAGAGATCAAGTTTCTTGGTCACGGAGTCACTTCTAGAGGGGTTACGACTGACCAAAGTAAAGTAACTGCAGTATTAAATTTTCCATCTCCCAAAACTGCTGATGCCGTAAGATCCTTTGTGGGCTTAGCAGGTTTTTATAGATCTTTCATTGCTAATTTTTCTTCCATAGCAGCTCCTCTAACTGAGTTGCTTAAGAAAGATGCTCCATTCATTTGGACCTTCCGTCAAGAAAGAGCATTCCAAACTCTCAAAGAAAAGCTAACATCTGCTCCAGTTTTGAAATTTCCAGATTTTTCTAAGCCTTTCTATCTGACAACTGATGCTAGTTCAATTGGCATAGGTGCCGTACTAGCTCAGAAGACTGGTAGCAAGTACAACACAGTTGCATTTGTTAGCCGAGTCCTTACAAAGGCTGAACGTAATTATACAGTAACTGAACAAGAAGCCTTAGCAATAGTATGGTCTTTAAAGCACATCCGAGACATTATTTATCAGTACTCTGTTCATGTCTTGACAGACCATGCCCCACTGATACCTTTATTCCAGAACAAACAACCTAATGGAAGACTAGCCAGATGGTCCTTGACTATCCAAGAGTTCAACCCTACTTTTGACACCTGGCAAGTGAAATGTAGTTGCAGATGCTTTATCGCGACATGTTAGTATAGTAACTGCTGATCCTCCATTTAGTGCCAAGGACGTAAAGAATGCTCAAAGAATAGATCCCATGTGGTCTGGTGTGATTCAATTCCTGCTCCAGGAAGATCTTATTCTTACTGTGAAGTCACCAGCACCCATCAGTGACTTTGTCATGAACCAAGAATTACTGTATCAACAGCCGAGCTGGGTACTCCTAGTAGAAGGGTATACCAGTTAGTAATTCCACAGTCACTAGTGAATGTAGCCTTACAGCTAGTTCATGAGGTACCATGTGTTGCGCACCCTGATATGGATCATTCTGTAAATCAAGCTAGATTGAAATACTTTTGGCCTCGTATGGCAACTGATATTACCGAGTATGTTAAGAAATGTAGTGTCTGCATGCAACATAAAGGCAATGTTAATGGTCCTAATCCAATTCGGGTGTATCTAACTACTACTAGCGAACCATGGGAAAGAGTTGTGCTAGATCTGTTAACTACTTTCCAATGTTCCCTCCAGGGCAACAAACATCTGTGTGTTATGGTCAATCATTTCACCAGATATTGTGAGTTAGTTCCTATTGCAGATAAGACTGCCGAGACAGTAGCTAAAATGTTTAAAGAATGTATAATCTGTAGGCATACAACTCCTAAGTCCCTAGTAACAGATAATGGAGGTGAATTCTGTAATGAGATTCTTGAAAATTTGTGTACCTTGTACAAGATCTCTAAATCAACAATTGTTCCTCACCATCCTGTGGAAAGAACTAATAAGAAAGTACTTGATGTCTTGAGAGTCACTATCAATCCCAATAGTGTAACCCGGGATGAAGTTATACCTGATGTTCAGAGTGCAATAAATTCTGCTTGCAATGCTTCAATAGGTGACACTCCACATTATGCGTTGTATGGTGTTGATAAGCGTTTGCCTTATGAGTTGTTATATTCTAATCCGAAACCAAATTACAATCCTGATGATTTCATAGCAACTCGTACCAGCTTAGCTCAAAGTGTTTTTAGAAGGATTCGTGAAACACTTCATAAATCAACAGCAGAATTTACAAGAGTAACTAAAAATTAAAGAAGGTTCGAGAGTTATGCTGACTAACTTAACAAAATGTTTGCAATGCCTAAGCTTGATCAAAAGTTTGTTGGCCCTTATCGAGTAGTTGAACATATCAATGGCATTAAGTATAAGGTTAGAGAAATCGGTACTGGTCAGTATAAAGAATCACATTTAGATCACATGAAGTTAGTATGCGATGACGAGGTCCCTGACAACCCGACAAATGAGACAGACGCTGACAATCCTGCTGATGCTGTACCCTCTACCTCTAATAATCAGTCAGACGATCAACCTGAATGTTGTTATTCCCTACGTACACTACAAGTATTGAGAAATCCTCAAGTATCATTTGTAAATACCAATTTAGATCTTCCTCAACCACAAATTGAGTTACCCATTGCAACAGAGTTTGATCCTCCCAGAGATGATAACTATTCTGAATATGTAAATCTCACCCTAGCAGAGTTGGGGTTAAATGTTGTTAACCTGTATAGATGATTAATATAGTTTAACTTGTATTTCAACTGTCTGCTACAATATCAACTTAGTATTATTCAAGAATTTTTTTTTTGTGTTCACGTTCTCTCCGAATTCTGAGATTTAACAGTACTAGATATGAGTGCACCAAGTCTGCCTTTTCTGTTAAACACTTCTTTCTTTGTAAATATATTTCCTCAGAATCCGTAGATCACATGAATACAGATCGATCGATCATTTTTTTTTCTTTAATTTCATATCCCACCGTTGATTTTATCTATTCCTATGAATTGTGATATATCATACTTGTAATGCATTACATTAATTTCCATCCAGATAATATCCTTATGTATAGTTATAATGTTCAATTGTATAGAATCAGCCCAGAGCCGTACGCCTGTCGCCTCTAGTTTGTATCAGCTCTATGTCGGGACGCCATACGTAACACGTACTACATAATACGTAACAGCTTGGTTGACCAGGCAAGCACCAGACGAGCCTGGCCCATGGCCGGGCTCAGAGAGTAGATAAACTCTCGAAACTCTTCAAAGGTATATCAAAGGTATGGCCGAGCTGTCAGTAGTAGTATTTGTATGTTACCAATAACCGTTGCTGAGTCACAGCTCCCTACGTGATCACTAACCGTTAGTGACTCACTGCTGACCCAGCATGATGTTTGAATGCTGCCGTTGCCCTCCAGGCACTGGGCAGGGCAGTTCTAGACGAGACATAGGAAAGGAGACAGGTCAGGCTCTGAGCGCTACCCCTTATCTATATTATTAGCAACCAAGACACCTTACGTGTGTATTATTAATCCAGATCCAGGTAGGTAGATCAAGGGACTCGTTCCCGATAGAAGGATCTTAGTGTTTCATGTTTCAAAGGAGTATGTCAAAATAGTCTATGCAGAGTATGTCGGCTCTCTGCATATGTGCCATAAGGTCTCATGTTGTTTACCTTTCTGATGTATGCCATATACAGTTCAAACTATGCAAGTTCCTTAAACTGTACTTCCTGCAGCACCCCTCTACCTTTGATAAGCCTTCGTGTTCCGAGGGTTTCGCTACTCAAGAGCCCGGCCCTAGACCAGGCTCGTCTTGTGCTTGCCTGGTCAACCAGGCTGTTGCTGCTGGTGGCCTGCTGGCCCACATCCATCACAGCCTGGTTGATCTGGCACCTGGTGAAGATATTTGTCCAGTTTTCTCTTGAAGACTTTTACATTTGTCCCAGCAATGTTTTTGATATTTTCTGGTAAGATGTTGAATAATATGGGACCACGAATGTTGATACAGTGTTCTCTTATTGTGGTCATGGGGGTTTATTTGACACTTCCTCCCATGTCTCTCACTCCAGTATGTTGCTATGGCAGTGTACAGATTTGGGATAAGACCCTCCAATACTTTCCAGGTATATGTTACCATGTGTCTCTCCTCTCCATTGAATACATATTTAAGACTTTAAGGCGTTTCTTGTAATTTAAATGCATTATTGGCCCTATGCGGGTCGTAAACGATCTCTGTATCTTAAAATTTATTTCAAACCTGCACGCGCACAAATAATCACTTAGGGTAGGAGGAGACATGGTACATAATAATTTACAAACTACCAACTTGAAAATATTATTTCATAAAAGTACACTCAAGAGACAGCTTCAACAATATAAAGTTCTATTAGACCTTTCAGTAATCTGTGTTCAAGTGTATTGGGTATTAATAAGGTTTGGCTCCCTTCACAAGGAAACTTGAAGAATATTGTTGGAAACCATTCTGGTGAGTATTACCAACGTTGGAATGCTTGCTATTAGTGGTAACAGCCTGACTGACCAGGGTGTCAACTAGGATGTAGGTCCTCGGGGACAATTATGTTTGAAGTGTAGTTGTGAGTTCCTATTGATTGTTATGTAAACCTGTTGAAACTTGGATAGAAAAATAAGCACAAATGCAGTATGCTGCGATCATTTGTTTACTACATTTCGGCCACACAGTGAACTTTATCAAGTCACAAACGGGTCTACCTGGTTAAAGAGTAAATATAGGGTGGAGAGTCAGATGGAGAATGTTGGGTAGATTGTATTTGAGATGGACCTGCAGGTCCCTCTCAAATACAACTAACTCTCCACCCTATATATACTCATGTACTCTTTAACCAGGTAGATGTCTTTATGCCCTGATAAAGCCCACTGTGTGGGCGAAACGTAGTCAATAAAGGATCACATTATACTGCTTATGAGTTTATTATTCCATCGTGTTGGTATTTTATACCTTTCATCTCCATCGAGACTAGGATAGATAGCACGTTTGTTGTTTGTATGGTGGGCTGTAGTGTTTGCTGATCATGGGAGTGCACAAACTCACTTGGGAACATTATTAAAGCAAGACATGATGAAGGGGCTGTGCATTTCAACCTCTGAGGATCTGGATAAGTTTAAATTAGTTCCTGATTATTTCCTATATCGAACTGCGTGCGACTGGCAACATTAGCCTAGTTGGTAAATTAGACACATGCAACACTTGTCGGTTCTCTGAATCATTCATCTACAACATTAGCCTAGTTGATCAGGCCGTCGGCCAGGATAATAAGTAAGACACATTCAACAGTTAGTCATCTTAGTTCCGAGACTTCTCGCCAACAAAGGAGACTTCTGAGTTGAATACAGAGGAGGCAGCCTTGAAGGTCTACGTAGTTATGAGGTGGCTAGTCCCTCAGTCTGGAGAAGAGTTCTGCTATATAGTCTGGTACAATGTGAAACTAAAACATCAGGAAAAAATATATACTGCCAAGGGTGAGGCGTAGATCTTGAAGACGACAGAAGTGGAGGTGTCCACTAGTAGAAGCTAGAACGCAGGAATTGAGAGGCAGCGTAGCAAGCCTGCTGTCCCCTGCTAAGTAGATCCCTCACAAATTCAATCTTTCTGACTGTAACTAGTGGTCAGGCAATACACTGGAAGATGTCCTCTGTATAAAGATACTGTTGTATTGCTGTGTGTGACAGTGTAATTATAATAATAAAGATAAGATTTCTTCGGATTTTTAACCCCGGAAGGTTAGCCACCCAGGATAACCCAAGAAAGTCAGTGCGTCATCGAGGACTGTCTGTCTTATTTCCATTGGGGTCCTTAATCTTGTCCCCAAGGATGCCACCCACACCAGTCGACTAACAACCCAGGTACCTATTTCCTGCTAGGTGAACATGACAACAGGTTTAAGGAAACACGTCGAAATGTTTCCACCCGCCGGGAATCGAACCTCCGTGTGTGAGGCGAGAGCTCTAGCCACCGGGCCACCTATACCGACAAGTTGATAAGCAAAACATGTATGCAACAGTTAAACATCTTTATTCCGAAACGTTTCGCTTACACAGGAAGCTTCTTCAGTCGAATGCAGAGGAAGATAATGTAATGAGTCCATCACCCTGGAAGACGTAGGTTTGAGGCGGTCAGTCCCTCAACTTTGACAAGAGTTCTGCTCCATAAGCTGAAACATGAGATTGAAACTTAAATAATGCCAGGGGTGAGGAGTATGTGCTTTGTAAATCAAGAACACTACTCGCACAGCGTACCTCCCTACTTCAACAATTACACTTTTACAACATTTGGGGAGATTGTTGCACAAGTCTCCGGTTCTTCAACTTAGCGGTTGTCTAAACCATTGGTTTTCTAAACAATGGTTTTCTTATAATTGGTTTTCTAAACAATGGTTTTCTTAATCATTGGTTTTCTAAACCACTGGTTTTCTAAACAACTTGTTTTCTAAACCATTGGTTTTCTAAACCACTGGTTATTCACAAGGATGGTTTTTAGCACCTTATGCAGCCTTTGTGGCAGTGGTTTTGGTAACACGAAACAAGGATCAACAGTTCTATTTGTGTACTTTTGAACAGCAATGCGAGGTGATGTGAAGATATGTTAGAAGTGTTGCTTTGCCGAACACATTGCGACAGTGATGAGGAATTACACACATGTGCAACATCTGGGTATCTTTATAGACGTTTCGCCCACCAGTGGCTTTATCAATACTAGGATATTATGTATTGATAAAGCCACTGATTGGCGAAACTAATACAAATAAAGATACCCAGATGTTGCACATGTCTAATTCCTCGTCTTGTGGGTATTGTATACCATTGATGTAGCACATTGTATACCATTGATGTAGCACATTGTATACCATTGATGTAGCACATTGTATACCATTGATGTAGCACATTGTATACCATTGATGTAGCACATTGTATATCATTGATGTAGCACATTGTATACCATTGATGTAGCACATTGTATACCATTGATGTACCACATTGTATACCATTGATGTACCACATTGTATACCATTGATGTAGCACATTGTATACCATTGATGTAGCACATTGTATACCATTGATGTAGCACATTGTATACCATTGATGTAGCACATTGTATACCATTGATGTAGCACATTGTATACCATTGATGTAGCACATTGTATACCATTGATGTAGCACATTGTATACCATTGATGTAGCACTTGTATTCCATTATGTAGCACTTGTATACCATTGATGTAGCACATTGTATACCATTGATGTAGCACATTGTATACCATTGATGTAGCACATTGTATACCATTTATGTAGCACATTGTATACCATTGATGTAGCACATTGTATACCATTGATGTAGCACATTGTATACCATTGATGTAGCACATTGTATACCATTGATGTAGCACATTGTATACCATTGATGTAGCACATTGTATACCATTGATGTAGCACATTGTATACCATTGATGTAGCACATTGTATACCATTGATGTAGCACATTGTATACCATTGATGTAGCACATTGTATACCATTGATGTAGCACATTGTATACCATTGATGTAGCACATTGTATACCATTGATGTAGCACATTGTATACCATTGATGTAGCACATTGTATATCATTGATGTAGCACATTGTATACCATTGATGTAGCACATTGTATACCATTGATGTACCACATTGTATACCATTGATGTAGCACATTGTATACCATTGATGTAGCACATTGTATACCATTGATGTACCACATTGTATACCATTGATGTACCACATTGTATACCATTGATGTAGCACATTGTATACCATTGATGTAGCACATTGTATACCATTGATGTAGCACATTGTATACCATTGATGTAGCACATTGTATACCATTGATGTAGCACTTTGTATTCCATTTATGTAGCACTTTGTATACCATTGATGTAGCACATTGTATACCATTGATGTAGCACATTGTATACCATTGATGTAGCACATTGTATACCATTTATGTAGCACATTGTATACCATTGATGTAGCACATTGTATACCATTGATGTAGCACATTGTATACCATTGATGTAGCACATTGTATACCATTGATGTAGCACATTGTATACCATTGATGTAGCACATTGTATACCATTGATGTAGCACATTGTATACCATTGATGTAGCACTTTGTATACCATTGATGTAGCACATTGTATACCATTGATGTAGCACATTGTATACCATTGATGTAGCACATTGTATACCATTGATGTAGCACATTGTATACCATTGATGTAGCACATTGTATACCATTGATGTAGCACATTGTATACCATTGATGTAGCACTTTGTATTCCATTTATGTAGCACATTGTATACCATTGATGTAGCACATTGTATACCATTGATGTAGCACATTGTATACCATTGATGTAGCACATTGTATACCATTGATGTAGCACATTGTATACCATTGATGTAGTACATTGTATACCATTGATGTAGCACATTGTATACCATTGATGTAGCACATTGTATACCATTGATGTAGCACATTGTATACCATTGATGTAGCACATTGTATACCATTGATGTAGCACATTGTATACCATTGATGTAGCACATTGTATACCATTGATGTAGCACATTGGGAGAATGTTTTACCAGAGTTTGTGAGCTTCGCTCCATACACGACATTTTTCCTCCCACCGACTACTGGCTGTTTCATTCTCTATATTAACTTTCTTCTCCAGATATTCTCTCTTCTCTTCTTTTTTAACATGTAACTTTTACTTCATCTTTTACATGGTAGGTTTTGAATAAGTGAAACATCGTACAGTGATGATGTCACTGTACACCGAAGACATCGTACAGTGATGTTGTCACTGTACACCGAAGACATCGTACAGTGATGTCACTGTACACCGAAGACATCAGCTTGCCGTGACAACTTGAAAAAGTTCTTTCTTGTGTGTAAATATTGTGATGATGTCACCACCATGGGCCCCCCGTCACCCTCACTATCCTTTACCTTATTTCACCACCATGTGCCCCCCGTCACCCTCACTATCCTTTACCTTATTACACCACCATGTGCCCCCGTCACCCTCACTATCCTTTACCTTATTTCACCACCATGTGCCCCCGTCACCCTCACTATCCTTTACCTTATTTCACCACCATGTGCCCCCCGTCACCCTCACTATCCTTTACCTTATTACACCACCATGTGCCCCGTCACCCTCACTATCCTTTACCTTATTACACCACCATGTGCCCCCCGTCACCCTCACTATCCTTTACCTTATTTCACCACCATGTGCCCCCCGTCACCCTCACTATCCTTTACCTAATTTTCTTATTATTTTAACAGTAATTAAATTGACCTTAATAAAGGTTAAAATAACCTAATCTAAAACAGCTAATACTTAGTTTAGATAGTACATAAATTGATACATTTTAATCATTCGTAAAACAGTAGAATTAGGAGTTGCAGCAGCCCGCCCCTATGTTACACTGGCGCCAAGTGCTCTACAGGCAGTGGTTGATTATTGTATTCAGTGGTGTTTGTGGGAAGAGGGCGTCGAGCACAGCTCTTCACCCCTCTTCTTGGACTATTCTAATTTGAGCCTCCCAGACTTTGTAATGGGTGCGCGCAATCGTGAACAAAGTATAAAAAATGCAAAATAACCACAGAGGCAGTTGAATGATAGCTCTAGGCCTTTTGTGTTGCAGCTAACACTTTCAATGTTGCAAAGGGAATAGTGTCGGGCATGTCTCTCCCCTCATGGACACGCCTGTCTGGACTCTACTCCCTTTGCAACATTGTAAGCTCTTGAAAAAGTGTTGGCTGCAACACAAGGCCTAGAGCTATCATTCAATGCCCCCCTGTGTGTGTGTGTGTGTGTACTCACCTAGTTGTGGTTGCAGTGGTCGACTCACAGCTCCTGGCCTCGCCTTTTCACTGGCCGCTACTAGGTCACTCTTCCTGCTCCATGAGCTTTATCATACCTCTTCTTAAAGCTATGTATGTATCCTGCCTCCACTACAATACTTCCCAGACTATTCCACTTCCTGACAACTCTGTGACTGAAGAAATACTTCCTAACATCTCTGTGATTCACCTGAGTCTTCAACTTCCAATTGTGACCCCTTGTTGCTGTGTCCCATCGGTGGGACATCCTGTCTCTGTCTACCTTGTTGATTCCTCTCAGTATTTTAGATGTCGTTATCATATCCTCCCTATCTCTCCTGTCCTCCAGTGTCGTCAGGTCGATTTCCCTTAACATCTCGTCGGACATGCTCCTTAGTGCCAGATCAACCAGGCTGTGATGGATATGTGGGGCAGCGGGTCTCCAGCAGCAACAGCCTGGTTGACCAGGCAAGCACCAGACGAGCCTGGCCCATGGCCGGGCTCCGAGGGTAGTGAAACTCGAAACTTTTCAAAGGTAAAGGTAGCATCATTGAAGCTAAGACGTTGTGTAGTTTTAAAAATAGGTTAGATAAATACATGAGTGGGTGTGAGTTTGACCTGCCTCGCATGGGCCAGTAGGCCTCCTGCAGTGCTGTTTCTTATGTTCTTATGAAAGTGGTGTATAGTTGAACGCGCCCTGTTTGTCTCTTCAATATAGGGACTACATTCGCTGTCTTACAGATCACTTGCAAGCCTCAGTTGACTAGTAGATCCCAGCTAGTGGTTCACACGCCTTGTCACCTCCCATTGCCTTACATGTATACACGTCCATTCAAAGTTTTATTATTATTATTATTCTCCATGTTGTATGTGTGTACCCTGTCTCATAATGTTTCTGACATTGTTCTTCTACAGTACTCTTTGTGAGAGTACGTGTGTACCCTGTCTCATAATGTTTCTGGCATTGTTCTTCTACAGTACTCTTTGTGAGAGTACGTGTGTACCCTGTCTCATAATGTTTCTGACATTGTTCTTCTACAGTACTCTATGTGAGAGCACAAATGTTTGTATTATTGGTTATATCGGTGAATGGAAGTGCTCTTTCCACAGCTATCACATTGCTGATGCCGTGGCTACCAGTCCCATTGCCATATTATGGATTCCCTGGCACCCGTCTCACGCGTCACTCACACCAGCGTGCTGGTGTGAGTGACGCGCTCCAGAAGCTACAACCACCATGGAAACAACACCAGAGCGCCAAGTTTGAACTAAGTTGACAGGATAAACCTTACCAACTACTACCCACACATATCAGCATACTTTGTTTTTATAACAGCGGCCGTCTCCCACCCAGGTAGGGTGACACTTTGTGTAGCTTTAAATATGTTGGACAGATACAAGTGAGCGTAGTGTACCTGTAAGTCTAACTTCAATTGTAGGCAAATTATTAGAGTCGATTATAGCTGATAACATAAGAAGCCATCTCGATAGGCATAATTTGATTAATGATACTCAACATGGATTCACCAGGGGCCGTTCCTGCCTAACTAATTTATTAACTTTTTTCAGTAAGGCTTTTGAGGCAGTTGATCATGATAAAGAATTCGATATTGTTTATTTGGATTTTAGTAAGGCTTTTGATAGAGTACCACATCAGAGACTGTTAAAGAAAGTGGCTGCTCATGGCATTGGGGGAAAAGTGTTGTCATGGATCGAGTCATGGCTCACCAATAGGAAGCAGAGGGTGTGCATTAATGGGGTTAAATCTGAGTGGGGATCTGTAACAAGTGGCGTTCCACAGGGATCGGTTTTGGGCCCGTTGTTGTTTATAATATATATAAATGACCTTGACAAGGGAATTACTAGTGATATGAGCAAATTCGCTGATGACACGAAGATAGGTAGGATAATCGATTCAGACGTAGATGTCACGGAACTTCAGGAGGATTTAGACAAACTCAATTCCTGGTCAGAAAAATGGCAGATGCAGTTCAATGTAGATAAATGCAAAGTTCTAAAGCTCGGGAGTGTCCATAACCCAAGCACTTATAAGTTAAATAACGTAGAACTTAGCCATACAGATTGCGAGAAGGACTTGGGGGTGATGGTAAGCAGCAACCTTAAACCAAGACAGCAATGCCTAAGCGTACGTAATAAGGCAAATAGATTACTGGGATTTATATCAAGAAGTGTTAGCAACAGAAGTCCAGAGGTTATATTACAGCTTTATACATCATTAGTAAGGCCTCACCTAGATTACGCAGCTCAGTTCTGGTCTCCATATTACAGAATGGACATAAATTCGTTAGAAAACATTCAGCGTAGAATGACTAAATTAATACATAGCATTAGAAATCTTCCTTACGAAGAAAGATTGAAGACCCTTAAATTACATTCACTTGTAAGACGTAGAATGAGGGGAGACATGATCGAGGTATACAAGTGGAAAATGGGTATTAACAAAGGGGATATAAATAAGGTCTTGAGGGTATCTCTCCAAGAGAGAACCCGCAATAATGGATTCAAGTTAGATAAGTTTAGATTTAGAAAGGATATAGGAAAGTATTGGTTTGGAAATAGGGTAGTTGATGAGTGGAACAGTCTGCCTAGTAGGGTTATTGAAGCAAGGACCTTGGGTAGTTTTAAATTTAGGTTGGATAAATTCATGAGTGAAAGGGGTTGGATTTGAGTGGGAATTGCACATGAGTAAATAAAATTATCAAAGCTTATTTCTTGGGTAGCATTGAAAATTAGGTTGAACAAATATTCTGTTAGTGGGATGGAATGTGAAGGACCTGCCTAGAATGGGCCAACAGGCCTGCTGCAGTGTTCCTCCTTTCTTATGTTCTTATGTTTAGAACTCACCGCCCCCGTGGTCCAGTCCTTCTGGTTGCTGGCCTGATTAATCAGGCTGTTGGTGCCAGTTTCTCTCAGTCTAGCATGGGCCAGTAGACGTGCAGTGCTCGTCTTCTATCATGTTCTTATATACACTTACCTTTATTTTCCTTTGTGCTGATTAATTGTTCTTGATCCTATAAAATTTCATCTCCAACCTAGGAGTCCTGGTTTGAGACCAGGTCGTGGGGAAGTGAGTCTCCAAAACTACTAACAGATATCTAGAATATAACTTAGAAGACCTATTCGTTAATCAACATTTCACAGATTCCTTATTATTATTCACGAACTCTTCTGTTTCTCATTTTTATATCTGACGTAACTCATAACACCTTAATATCCTTCGCTGATGACACCAGAATCTCCAGGAAGATACAAATCAAAGTCTTTCAGTGGGCTACAGAAAATAGTATGTTGTTCAGTTGCTCTGTTATAGAAGAACTGAGGAAATAGACTGTTATGGAGTACAGGACAAACTCAAATCATTCTGTGGAGGTAAAGTCCCGTGCGCGAGATTTAGGGGCATTGATGTCTGTAGATATCACATTCAGAGATCACAACAGTGTTGTCGTTGCTACCTCAAGGAAAATGATAGGCTGGATAACTAGAACTTTACACACAAGAGATGCTGAGTCAATGATACTAAAGTCTTAGCCAAGAAACGTACTTAATAATTTACACCTAGAAAATCCTGAAGGACTGGTCCCAAAGCTAAATACTGAAATCACTCCATATGGCAAAACAAAAAGAAACTGCAGATGGTGCAGAATACCTTTACTAAAAAGCAGTGGTACAACGAGTACAGAAAGAACTCGGTGAGTGTCATAGGTCCCAACTTCAACGCTCTCCCTCCGTGCATAAGGAAAATTACCAACAAACTTCTGCCTGTCTTCAGAAGGAAACTGGACAAGTTCTTCAAATCATTGCCTGGCCAGCCTGACTGTGGTTCGTAAGTTGGATTGCGTGTGGCCAGCAGTAACAGCCTGGTTGATCAGGCCTTGATTCTCCAGGAGGCCTGGTCTTGGATCTGGCCGCGGGGACATTAGGTTTCCCTCAGGGTGTGTTCCGAGGGTCAACACCCTGGTGGCCCGGTCCCAGACCAGGTCTCCTGGTGGATGATCTTATCAAAAAGCCTGCTAGTGGTAGCCACACGAAGTCCAATATGAGCGCCACAGCCTGGCAGATCAGGCACTGAACTGAGACACTTGTCCAGTTCCTTTTTGAAGACAGCCAGGGTTCTTGGCAATTCCACTTATGTATGAAATTTTCCCTTAGTTTACTCGTTGCACTCCTTGCTCTTCATTGAGGGTATTTTACACTATCTGCCAAGCCTTTTACTTTCATGGGGAATGATTTGTCTGAGCAGATTTGGGACCAGTCCTTCTAGAATTTTCCAGGTGTAGATTATAAAGCATCTCTCACCAGCATTCCAAGGGGTACAGATCGGAGTATATTATGCTACCTGTAATTTAGGCGCTGGACTGAAAGATTGAGAACAGTGAAGGTACTCTGCGCATTCTCCAGGTCTGCAATTTCACCTTCCTTCAACAGAACTGTTAAAGAGTACAGCAGTACTCCAGCCTAGAAAGAACAAGTGACTTGATGAGTATAATCACTGGCTTGGTATTCCTTGACGAGTATAATCACTGGCTTGGTATTCCTTGACGAGTATAATCACTGGCTTGGTATTCCTTGTTTTGGAGGTTCTGGTTATCCAGCCTACCATTTTTCTTGCAGCTGTGATGGTAACAGTGTTGTGATCCTTGAAAGTGAGATCCTGACATGATCATTCCAAGGTCTCTCACATAATGGTCTTATGCTGTATTGAGTGATTCAAGTTTTATTCTTCGTTGCAACCTTTTTCTTTAATCTTTCCATAACTGCATATGGCTCTCATTAAACATCTTGTTGTCAGTGACCCATTGGAAGATTTTGTCCACTTAAAAGTTGGCTGTGTCCTCAGTAGGTGCCACTATCATACAGATTCTAGTATCGTCTTCAAATGGATAATATGGTGCTGTTATTTATGCCTCTTTATGTCAGACATGAGAATGAGAAAGATAAAAGGGGAAGGTACTGTGCCTCAGGGAAGAGAGCTCTTCTCTGCGGCAGCCTCCGATTTCACACTGTTCTCTATCACATTCTAGGTTCTGTTTGTTAGAAAATTAAATATCCATCTGCCCACTTTTCCTGTTACTCCTTTTTCATGCACGTTGTGTACTATATCACCATGATTGCACTTAGCAAAAGCTTTGGAAAAGTCTGTGTACACATTTACATTTGGTTTGTCTTCAAGTGCGTCCAAGAACATGTCATAATGGCCCAGGAGTTGGGAGAGGCAGAAGCAACCTGATTTAAATCCATGCTGCCTTGGGTTGTTATCTTGCTGCTTAAAACTCAGATTTTCAAAATGTGGGACGTCAGTGCTATCGGTAATACAAAACTCAAGAGGATCATAGAAGGAGAGGAACACTTAAGAGACCTGGGAGTAATTATATCGCCTGATCTTCTTTCTCTCAAAGAACAAGATAAGGCAAATGTCACGACAGCCAGGAAGATACCGGGGTTAATAATGAGAACTTCCAAAGCAAGGGAAATAGTGCCCCGTTCAAGGCAGGAGAGGTATCAGAGTTGGAACAAATATAGAGACTATTTACAGCCCATATAGAGTCCATTAAGAATTAAAATTACTGGGAACGCCTTAAGCCCTAAATACTGAAGCGGGAGAGAGAGATACATGATCTTGATCTATACCCTGAGAGTACTTGAGGGCCTTATCACAAGTCTGCATACTGCCATCATAACTACTAGAGTGAAGATATATGGGAAGAAGTGCAAAATAAACCCAGTGAAAAGCAGGGGCATCATGGGCATAATAAAACCGTTTATAAACATCCATGGTCACAGCCTATTCAACATCTTGCCAGAAAATATCACAAACTGCTGGGACAAGTGTAGAAGTCTTCAGGTGGAAATTAAACAAGTATCTTTACCAGTACTTGCCCACAAATCCATCAACCAGACTGTGATGGCTATGTGGGCCACCAGCAACAACAGCCTGGTTGATAAGGAAAACACCAGGATGAGCTGGCCCAGGCTCAAAACTCATGAAAGGAATATAAACTGTAAAAGTATTACAACCATAGTATGCAGAAGAGCATCTCTGAGTTCACAACACATAGATCTTTACCTTTGAAGAGTTTCGTTGATGTGGATGGGCTACAGCAGCAACAGCAGCAGTGGGAGAAGACCACAACGGGTTCCACTTCTTTCATCTAAGAACAGGAAACCGAGGCTACAGTGGGCACAGGCTTTCTATAGCCTGGTCACCTGATCTGCCGAACAGCGATTTC